>RXPK01001389.1:0-113412 GCA_004143645.1 Protaetia brevitarsis | reverse complement strand
CGCTGAATTAATAGCTAACTTACTAATTTAAAATGTGTCGACCATTTTACTACTAAATATTGTCACAATGTTCACATCAAAGAACAATAACTTAAATTGAATTAATAAAAAAAATAATTAAAGAAAAAATATTTTTAATTTGAAGTTCCTAACATTAAGCTAAATGTCATGAAGTTATTTACATTTAATTATGGATCAACCCTCCGTTGAGTTAATTATTAATTTTATTTTTCTTTCAGTAGGTAGTATATCGATCTATTTATAGTGTAGTCCTAAATGAAATATTGCTTAATAAGTATTAGCTTATATGTAAATAAATACAAAAACATCTATAAAAAAAGATAAACATATTTCTGAGTAAAATTTCCATCACGTTTAGCAAATTAAGATTACACCTACTTTAAACAGCGCTAACAAAATAAATAAGTAATTCTAACAATAGCCCCATTATAATATAACACAATCTAATATGGTAGACTAATAAGAGATGAATGAAATTTTTAATTTACAAAGCACACAATAAACATAACGTTCACGCTAAACAATGCCAAAACACCATCGTTTTTTCTTCTTGCTAAGATATAGAAGAATTTGTTTTTCCAGCGTTTTGGGCAGTCGTTCATCTCGTGAAACGGTCGTGCATGCGTGAATTAATCCTAATTTTGTTTGTTAGATTGTAGGCGATTTGCCCAGTAAACATAGTGCGCTATGGAGTTAACGTAACCAGTGTCATAGAACGCTGATAAACACAGCGACGAACAATGACATTAAATCTTCACAATTTTAACAGGTAATTGTGTTTATTTGTTATGATAATACAGAGTGTCACACAACGAATGTCAGCGCGATCTATTATATGGAAAATTATTTCCCAGAAAAATATGAAAAATTGTATCGAGTACATACTAATAGAGATTTGGTCTACACTGAGAAAAATACTAGACGTGATATAAATAATCTACATTCATTCAGTGAATTTTTATCGACAGAATGAAATGTGTCATTGTTACACACTAAAAAAATTGACAATAAACAATTGACTGTGGCGTTCCGCAAGGCTGAGTGCTTGGTCCAATTCTTTTTATCAATGACATCACCAATTTAAAGATCAGCGGGCAATTATGTATCTTCGCAGACGACACTGACATCACTTGGAGCAACCTAAACAGAGTAGACCTGCAATCGGTTGTATCTAGAGACTTAACCATCGTCAAAAACTGCCTATGCTATAACAAATAAAAAACCGTGATCCTATCTTATGCTCTGCTGCAATCATGTGTTTTCGAAAATGAAACTGTCAATATAGTTCCATCTGTCAGATTCCTGGGTCTTATCGTTGATGACACTCTTCGATGGTCCCTCCATATCGACACCCTCACGAAAAAAAAAAATGTCTTCTGCGTGCTTTGCAATTAGATCTGTGGCCAGGCAACTTAATCCTTTCTCTGCTCGAATCACTTGCTTTGCCCTTTTTGAATCTCATCTTCGCTACGCTCTCACCTTTTGGGGTACTTGTAGTTTACCAACCTTATTTTTTACACCATAAAATCCTAACTCTCCCTGCGCTATTCATCCTTGAATCCGTCTCACTAATTCGTAAACATCTTTCCGATCCACCTAAAAGACATCCCCATAGCTACTGCTGTGTATTAATCGAAGTAAAAAAGGATACTAAACTGATTTTTTAAAATGAAAAAGAAAAAATATTAGCTAGCTCAACGGAAAAGATTTTTAATAAAACAAAAGAAGTATTAATCTCAGAGTTACTCTCGCGAATTAAAACTTGAATCTAACCACGAAAAGTAAATTGTGAGTGAATGAAATCAGATTTTCTTAATTACAAGAAAAATTGAAAAGGTTTTATATGAAATAAAATAACAGAATTTTTAACCCAGTGACGCTAATTAAATAATCAATTTATTTCTATAAAGCGAGCTAAAATACAATACAATAGTGCAGAAAAAACCCTGAACTGAAGGTTCTGGTCTAAAATAAAAACTGCACTAGACTCTAATTTAAAATAGGACAATGCTATTTCCTATACACAACAAAAAAGAAAGGTATTATTTGTCCAGGAAGATTATTCAATAACTTTGAACGTTCTATCCACGTGGTTTCTCAAAATAAAATAATCTAAGCGTGGACAAATGCTAGAAATGAACAAGCTAAATGAAAGAAAATTGCTTCTACTCACCCAAACGAGGTGGTAAATAAAAAGATACAGCAAAATAGAATAACAGAAAAATTAACTCTTTAAATATAAACGAGAGAAAAAACTAAAATAAATCTTCCTAAACAAAAAAATAATAATTGATCCTATATCTACAAAGTGCACACTTTAATACATTAACAATAATTATTACAATAAAAATTCCTTAACTGACTATAATTAAAGAAGAATATAAAATTAAATTTTTCAATACAAAATGAATAACGAAATGGCGACAATGATTAAAGAAATACGTCTACTCACGTCAATAATCGAACAAGGAACTCTCAAAATCCTACAATTGTTTTTCTTACAAAAATTCCAGTCTCAAAATTCGTACAACGCAGACGTAGAACATTACAATGACAATATTAAATAGAATACGCATAAAATCAGCACAAGCGAACAATAGAAATTTGAATGACTGGATTAATTAAAAAAAAAAAAACTTAACACTACATAATTAAAATCATACAATAAATTCTTAAACTAAAATTATTCAAAACAAATTGTGAAAATTCTCGATAAATTGAAAATCAGCTGTAATCACAACAACCATAACATGCAACTTAAAATACATCTCAGTGAAAAATGGGTTGTATAAACCACAGCACTACGTTACAAGACGCTCGGATCACGATCTTTATCTATACCCCAATAAAGAGTTAATTAAAAACTCAATCATATATGATGCAATCAAGCTATACAACCATCTCCCAATGCAGCTTAGATCAATATCAACCTACGTTAATTTTTACAGGAAGGTAAAATCATAAACTTTTTTTCTTTTTCTTTGATTAGTGTATAGCTTAGTGTATCCAACATTATACAGAGATTCAAAATGATTGTCAATTCCGCTCCTATAGATAGTAACAGGGTGTAGGTATATGCCGCGTGTTTGTAATGAAGGTTTGAACTAAGTCAGTGTTGGAACATAAGAAAGTAAACGGATCTGTCATATATAAGGAAAACGTAAACTATATTTGAACTCGCATTATATAAACGACTATGGATTGGTGTTTCTGCTTGTAAAAATGAAATGTAATTAATTTAACATTACTAAATTATGATTTTACAATTCAGTACTAACTGGTGTTTAACTAAATTTATTTATTACTTTAAATTGTAACATACAATTAGTATAATTATTAAGTGACAAAACTGCATCTCTCAGTTCTTGTATAGTATGCATGCGGTTTCTATAGATCCTATTTTTTAGATAGCCGAACATGAAGTAATCTAATGGGGTTAGATCAGGCGATCTTGGTGGCCATCTTTGTGCTCTAACGAACCTGTCAGCAAAAAACTGTTGAAGATATTGGCAGGTTTGTCGAGCAGTATGTGCTGGAGCATTATCGTGCTGAAAATAACCTGCTTCAAGCTCATTTTCTTGTAACTCCGCAATAAACAATTCCAACATTGGGCTGTTACAGTTTCCTCGAAGAAAATTGGCCCTATTATTCGTTGCCTGGACATAGCTAACCAAAGTCCAACTTTTACGGGATGCAATTGCGTTTCTCGAAATTCGTGTGGATTTTCTGCAGACCAGATACAATAGTTTTGTAAATTGATATAGTCTGTTAATTAAACCAGGCTTCATCCGAGAAAAATGATTTGTTTAGCAAGTCATCGTCCCTTAAATTGTTATTAAACCAATGACAATATTCCAATCGCTTATCGTGATCTAATGGTAATAATTCCTGTACCGTAGAAACTTTATAGGGATGAAAATGTAACTCTCTTTTGACAGCTCATTGCGGTGAAGTGTATGATAAGCCTATAAAATTATAAAATGTAATAAACTATTTCACTTAATGTTAATATTGATTTTTTACCTGTTTTGTTGAGCTAATTACCACAGATAAATTCCCTTATTTTCTTACAGTATTCAGAAATACTATTGTTGGTGATATTAGATGTAAATATAAACGATTTGAAAAAATATAAGATAAATAATCGAAAGATACTACAACACGCACGCCAATGTCGCTAAATGTCAAGAAAATTCATTTAATGTATGAAATTTGTATGTAGCTAACTTCGCTTATTGAATTGGTAAAAAGTATAGATAATTTTTTCCGGAAAACAGTTTTTTTTCTTACGACAATCATTTTGAATCACATGGTATGTATTCCTTGTCTGTTCTGCCTGTATTTTTTACTGTAATCTTTACTTAACTTTGTCCACAAAATTTGTAATTTTTCATGACAAAAAGCACATTTATTTATTATTTTTAAAGTGCCTCAAATTCGTACAGGAATTTTACCAACATTTTTTTAGTGTGTAGTGAAACACCCTGTATACATGTATAAATAGAGTGGTAAATGCTATCAAGGTGAAAAATTTCTTCCTTTGATAGCATAAATCCCGCTATAGAGAACAAATCACCACCACCAAAATATAAGATGAAAATAACCCCGGTTTGTTTATATTTTTTACAAGGCACGTTGCGTCTGTAACATTGAAACAGATCATCTGAACATCTAACGTGCATACATATATACAACATATTATCTAAACTTCCTGTTCCTCTCCGCTGTTATTTGTATGCCTATGTCGGTATCTCCATTAAGATATTTATCAAGGCGGTTTGTCTAACGTCGCCGTATCATAAACTTTTCTTCCTGGTATTGTAAAAGAAAAAAACGCCGTGAAAAAGCAAGAAAGGAACACGCGAGAGAACTCTATATCCGATCCGAAACCAACCATTTGTTTAATATGGGTGTATGTTGTTATACCGTGCTTTCAAATATGTACTTTGCTGATTAGAGTACACTCTAAAAAATGATGGTAAATTTACCTCACTGGTATGTCAAAAAAACATATGAAATATAAGGTAAAATTACACCAAAAAGAGGGTAAACATCAGATTACCATAAATTAGGTGCCTGGTAAACAAACTTTGATGGAAAAATACTTCAATAAATGAAGTAATTTTCCTCCACTTGGGGATATTTGCTTAGGAGCAAGGAAAAATAACATATTTCGTGGAATATTACCCCTTATGTTGGTAAAAATACAATATGGACAATACAAGGGACATGAAATTCTGATTATATATATTATATATATATGCATCTGTTATTTGATTCGAACACAAAATGTTTTTTTTTAACATTGCATTCATTACATTGTGCTTGATCAAAAATTAAACCCGTTACGAGAATGCATTACATAGCCGTCGACTATACAACGCGCAAGCGTTTGAGGTACGCAGTTTGAATACAAGTGCGGCATCTACACTGATGGCTTCAACGCATAAATGTAAATGGTGTGTTTTTCATTTTGTCTTGCAAATAAAGATTGAGGTAAGTTCATTTTACATTAATTATGTATTGAGAAAAATTACCATGTACTTAGCTATGACAGCACACATAAATAATAGACATACACCTGCGTATGGATATCTAATATGATATACTGGGTACTTAACCTCAATAGCATTTGGCGGTATTGTTGCTACAAGATATGATATATTTATTTAAAGTTTTCAACGTGCAAGTGACACGCAGGAAACTACCGTATCAAACTTTTCAATTTAAACAACAGAAAGTCTTCGTTTTGAAGGAGTCAATTCTTTTTTTCTCTTTCATTAAACATTTGGAAATATAAAACCACTAGTGTCTTGCCGTTATTGGAGGCTATGTTTTCGTTGTTAAGTGATGATACAAGTAAAGTAAGGAAGAGACTATTTTGGTTTTACTCTAGGATTTAATGACAAAAGTAAAGTAGGTATTAAGCACTTATACATGCAAATGTGCAAGACCGCAGGACGGCAAATTTGAGTTCAATAGTTAATCACAACATTATTTATGTATATACTAGTATTGCGGGAATCGCCAGATATCAAAAACCGGTTAATCGATTTTTAGTAAAAATCGGTTTTTAAAATCGATTTTCAAAACCAGTTTCAAACTAAAAACAATACGTATTACTTTTTTAAAAGTGCTATGTATTTTAAATTCGAAAAACCTATTTAAGGCGCAATAATCTGCTTTTAAAAACCGGTTTTGATTTTAAAAACTGGTTTTACTGGTTGCAATTTTTAAAGACGATTAATCACTGCATCCAAACCCCGGTTTCACATAAAGAGGCTTCGATTCGCAGCACTATTATCTACATACAATATATTTTTAAATGCTAAATTTATTAAAATTTTCAGGATAAATCTAAACTTGAAGAAATTGAAGTGAATACACCGTTGATAATATGCTAGGAAGAAGGTATTAATAAAAATATATTTATTTCATATGCGTTTTACATTTATTTTTCTTTTCTAGGAAATGTGAAGTCGCATTCTTTAATGGTAGAAAGACAGTTATTAGACCCAACAGATTCATTTCGTTCTGCATTACAACAAATGATGGCGGCATATTTTAATTTTCATTTGCAGTACGCAAAAGAGGCTTCTAACACATTAGAAATTGTGCAGAGGTATTTTTTTAAAAATATACCCTGAACAGGGCAACAAAAATAAAAAAGCTCCAAATCCAAACTCAAATTGATAAGATTTTTTAATGTATTTTGTTACTCAAAATTTATTTTATGGTTACATTCAACTAGATCTTTGTATTATGAATACAACCAATTCTTAGTAACTATTGGCTTTTCTTATCGACCTTTCTCCCAAAATGTTTACTCTTTAAAACATTGCTTATTGCATTTAAAATTTATTGAAATTATTGTAAACTCTCTGTAATCCAACTAATTAATATATCTTTCAGAAATTATTAAAATTAAATCTAATATTATAAATGGTATATTTTGAATATTTAAGTGGAGAATCTGCATTAAGTTCTAAATGACATAAACATGTTATTAGATAACTGAAACTTAATATTTCTGGATGATAAAACAACCTAATAATCAATTATTTGTAATTTCTTTGTTGTTACTCTAATCTATACATTAAAAAAAAAATGTGGTAAAATTACCCAAAAAAATAGATGGCAACTGGGCTACCGCCTATTTTTGGGGTAAATTTACACCTATAGGGGATTTTTCACATACTGGTGGAATTTTCCTTGAAGGTGTGGTAAATCTACCTGAAATTATTCCATTCCATTAGGGAATATTACTTTAGAGGTGTAAATTTACCAGGGAAAATTACCACACTTTCAAGGAATATTCCACAAGCATATGAAAAATCCCCTATAGGTGTAAATTTACCCCAAAAATAGGCGGTAGCCCAGTTGCCATCTATTTTTGGGGTAATTTTACCACATTTTTTTTTTTAGGGTGTAGGCGCCATACTTTTTCGTTAATTGGTTATCATTCCCACTTTATCCACAAGAGTGATTTACCAACTTCATTAGTTTTATTAGAAAGCTTTTTTGATGAAACTAATTCAAATTAGACACCTACTTTTCCTGAAAATGAAAACCAACTGTTCTAGACAATAGATTACGTTTTCAGGTTAGTTATTAAGTTTTCTTATAAAATTAAGTGGGATTGGTAACTATTCTGGTAAAACTGATTGGGATTAGTAATCAATTTGTTGTTAGTCCACAAAACGTTGAGAAAATAATTACTTGATTTGAACAATATCAGAAAACCACATGAAAAAGTGTATTTTTAAAACAATATTTTTAGCTGGATAGAGGAACATACGGAAAACTATTTTGTCAAAATATGCTCCGGTTATATCAAGAACCGCCTCGTAAATTAAGTTACGCCCGCAATAAAACTGAAGGGTAATAAAAAGTAGCAGAGCAAAACAAAACAAATGCTTCTTTTACGATTTCGTAGCTCTAAGTGGCAATTTTACAATGGCGTTTTTCAAACTGAGAAAACCACATTGAATTCCAAAATATATTAGTGTATTATGGATTCAGTTGAACACAAACTCGACTATTATTAATAACTTAATCGTTTCTCTATTTAACAAGCATGCACCTTTAAGAAAATATAGATTTTGTAAACCATATATGCCATGGATAACAGCAGTGGCGGCTCGTGATCGGAAACGTAGGGTGTTCACAAAATCAAGAACATGCAAATTTTTAACTAAAATCCAATCATTTTTTTCGCACATGTCCTTCTTAAATTTTCTTGTAAAGTCTCTAAATTTGCCCTTTGTAGTTTGCGTCAAATTAAGTTCTGGTTTTGGTCTGCCCATACTTTTAACTTGAATTTTTTGTTCATAACTAAACGAATTAAAATTGTCTTTCAAATATTGCACAGTAGAATTGTTCGCATCCATAGTTATTATTTATATATTGTTTAGTGTTTACTTACAATACTACTTTGTTTGTTTTGTGTGCATTTCATTAACTTTTTTACCTACTGTATATTTCATTTCATTACTTTTTTTACGTACTATATATATTCTTTTTTGTTTGTCGGCTGCACCAAAGCAAGTTAGTGTAAGAGAGACTTTTGCTTGTTGATTTTGGCATCATGTATTGAATTCATATGTATTTCCTTTTTTATGTTTTGCTTTATGTACTTTTTTTTCTCTTGCTTTGCTACAATAAAGACATTTATTATTATTATTATTATCATTATTATTATTGTATAAATATATCTTTGACACATAAAAAAAATAGAATGTTAGCCACGTTCACACGCTGTTTATATTATTATATAATCTTTATGGGTATGCAAGTGTATCGTATTCCCATTTTGAGTCATCTAACAAAAATTCCTTTTATATTTAAATTAGAAATGCCAGATCTCCATGGAAGAATTGATTATTCGGTCTAGTTTGTTTCTTATTATTATTTTTCTAACGTATCAGAGCAAAAGTCTACTATCTATCCTTGTTTATTTGATTCCCCCTAATTACATATGTACTGTTTTCAATACTTTTGGGTGCCTAACAGTACTTTAGTGCTACTTTTACCAAAACAGTACTTTTTGATGTTTTCTTTGCTTATGGAATTTTAAAAATTACCGTTTTAGCATTGAATAGAGTTTTAACTCATTGTCTGGGCAATAACACCATTTTTATTTTGAACGCACCCATTAACAGAGTAAGAATTACAACATGATTGCTGAAGTAAGCGATATTTATTTTCAAAAACTGAGAGACTTTAAGAAATCCATTTGCGAAAACTTCAACAAATATCACCCTTAAGATTCATTGTGAATGTATTATCTTTCTCGTTAGATTTAAGTTTTAGTTCTAAGTATATTGTGTATGATATGTAACTCACACTTTACTTTTTGTTATGTATTGTCCTGTGATTGGAATATGTTTAAGATTCTGTTGGGCAATAAATACTGCTGTGACATGTCTCCCCGGTTGTTTGAATTTTATGCTGTTAATTTTCCAAGATCAAGTTTTGGCTTTGCCGCGCAAATTCTCACACATGTTAATTTTTAACTTTTTGCTTTGATTTTAGTAGTATATTTGTTAGTATCTTACTTAATTGTTCAGTTAGTTAGTTTATTTTTCTTTGATTGTAAGTTCAGCATTAGTTTATCTTGTTTATGTCCTTCTTATAAGGCGTTTTCTTTGATTGTTGCGGCCGACGCAGCGCGCGCTTCAGCTGTTTTGTATATACGCGGTGTGAGAGGCCACGTTAGGGCAGAGTCTGAATAGTGGCACGAGTGAGTACATGTAAATTTTGAGCTTTTTCATTTTCCCCATTTTACGATTTTTCATTTGTTAAGATTTGTTTCGGTTTATTTTAATTTTTGATCATTATTCAGACGTCTCCTCTCATTAGTTGTGCACAATTCATGTAAGTTTTTGTTTGATAATATTCGTTTTAGAAGCGAGCGCGTTTAGAGTTTAAATTTTTCCGGTTTTTTTTTTGTAGTTATAATTTAATTTTAATTTTATCACCTCGGGGTAGGTGAAGTGAAGCTGTGAGCTTGTTTTATATTTCATTTTTAATTTTGGTTGTTTCTTTACGTGATTTGAATTAAATTTTTAGTTTGCTTTGAATTTTTGAAACCACGTGGATTTTTTTTGTGGTATTGAAATTCCTTCTAGAACGAATTCACCATTTTGTTTGCTGAAGGATTTGTATTGTCCTTCTTAAATTTTAGATTCACGCAGGGTTTGTTTTAATCCAGGACCTTCAGTCCATGGTTTTTTTTTTACCCCTGTTAATTGTTATCAAATGTTTTTTTTTTTTTTTTTTCAATAAAAGTTTATGATTTTAAATATCACCTTAAATAGTTCTTTTATTTCTGTATCAGCCATTTCAATTTTTGGGGATTTTAAAGAAAGTCAATTATCAAAACACCCACTATTACTTTTTAAAAAAGTTTCTCTGAGATTTAAGAATCTCTGGCGCCCTTTTTAATTCATTTTGCTGAGCTAGCTAAATTAATTTTGTCATTTTTAATTTCTCTTTACTTATATGCTTGGACCATCAGTTCACAGCAATACGTATTATCAAAATAAGCCAAGAAATCATTCCTTGATGGTTTGTCGCACATATTTCGAATCACCCCGTATATCATCGACAATTAAACCCCGTAATTAGCACATTTATAGATATTATGGCACATACCACGTGATAACAACAACACATAACATAACGTAAAGAGTATGTCACTTCATTAACATAACATAATGTGACTACATACTGTGTTCTATGCATATACTTGTGCATTAGGTCATTTACCTCACAAAGCAATCACGGCTTGCACCGCTGGCTGGACTATGTTATGCAATCTCAGTAAACACATATATGCGAGTATTGACTTTATTAGTAGTAAATTGACAGGTTATAACACTGGCATAATGCATCAGTAAATGTTGATTTTCAGTTTGGTACAATATTGGGGAAAGGTTTTAGGAAAAAAGCATGAGAAGGTCTTGAACTGTAGTCGAATATTTTTTTCTGAAGCAGTTTTATACACTCAATGATATTAGTGTTACCGTGTGTATCCTTTCGATGATAGTTTTTTGACGATCCTAGACGTCCCCCAAGTAAGCCAAAAATATAAGTAAATAGTTTAATAGTGTTTCTTTATATGTTGCCCTTTGGGGGCACACATGATTTTTTCACCAAATACAGGGTATTCCACGTAACTGGTTCATTAAAAGTTTCTGATGTTCTATTATTTACTTATATTTGAGATTTTGGCACCATTATCTGTTCGATTGGAACTATATATGTAAAATACCTTAACCAAAATGTCACTTCCGGTTGACCGGAAATGGATGTCAACTTTGTTATTTTAAATAGAATGATCTAATTTTTTATTCATTTTTGGATTCTACAACTATAAATACGTCAGTTTTCATTAGCTATTCCTATAGCTACATGTTGCCGTTTTTGAGTTATTTGAGTTTTTCTTTTTTTTTAGTCATAATCATTGCATCATTGAGAAATTAATATCTCGGTTAATACTGCAAGCAGAGACTCCAAATTTGCTATGTTATGAATGTAGATATTACTCTAAGAAACGGTAAGCACACTTTACATTCTAACATACAGGGTGTTCAAAACTGAGGAACAAAGTGACATATTTTCAAGTGTAGAAAACTCATTTTTTTAATAAGAACATCCTGTATTTTAATTCGAAATTAGGAAGTTAATATCACTTTATATCAGCATTGCCTATACCTAGCTTTAATAGATTTTGAGATATGAGCGACTTTTTGTTAAACAGACTAAGTAGCCCTATCTTTGCGTGTTTGTAGCTGGCTCTGAATGGGGTTAATGTCAAATTCATTGACTAACCATAAGTGTTTATGTATATCATCGTATAATTACACTTTTGTACAACGCAATATTAATAGAAATGACTATTCGAACAGTGATATTCTTGTATGGTTATTCAAATAATAATACATGAATTTGACATTAATCCCATTCAGAGGCAGCTTTTTTCTTTATCAAAACTTAATATATTTAAAGAGCTATCAAACTTTAATAATAGTAATAATCGATGGCTAAAATAAACAACAAAAGGAAAGCAAATACGCCGACAATCGCTCCGAAAGCTAATCCCCTTGATGTTATGCGACAAACGTGCCGCAACCCTTTCGGCCAGGAATTTATACATTCGCAGAATTTTATTTCACATACATGTTTTTCACCATTTACCATTACCATATTGAAAATTGGTGATCAAGTTGCATATGGAACATTTTAAGACAGCTCTCGTTTAAAGCAAAAGTTTTTTTTTTCAATATTATTCCTTTTTTTTGTTTTGCTTCAAATAGCATTTTTAATATTAAAACCAAACGACGTAATTTGTTAAACGTGCTTTGAAAAGACAAAATTTAAAATGCGTCATTAATTAAAAAAAAAGGTTAGAGATACAATCCCTGGTATTCCTAAAATCACTCTAGTGGCAAAATTATCATTATAAGGGAAGATTTTCCCAATTTTATATTCTGCTCCAGCGAAGATGAAGTGTAAAAAAATAATAATAATGTAAACAAAGTAATGCACAAAAAGGATAACAAAATAAAATACGAAAATTATTTGCAAATTCATTATACAGGGTGTATCAGATATAGAGGTAAATATAATAATATGTAGCAGCTGTAATCATATACAATCAAAAAATCTTAATACACAGGGGGTCTATCTGTAAGCATTAACGATAAAAAAATTATATTATTTTTTCGATCCAATTCATTTTGCGTTGTTTGATTAAATAAATCCAAAAGAAATAACTCGGATTCATGTAGTACCGTTTATTAACAACTTACTCTCGATTCGACAAAGCAAAAGAAAAATATTGACGTTTTTTGTAACTACTGAAGTTGCATATCCGGTGAAACTCGAACGTCTTATCAGGATATTAAAAATAATACTTTGTAGACTTACGTAGAATGCTCTTAACAAAAAAGGAATGTTTATTTTATAAAAAGAAGAAATTTAAAATGCCTCAATTTTGCTATTTTTACAAGCGCCTTTATTTATTCAAAATGACGTTAAATGAACTTACGGCATACCATTAAGAATAATACTGAATGAGTGCAATGTATTTATACATAATACTACGTTTAGCGGGTGCTTAACATGACGTTTCCTTGCATCAGGCCCGGACTAAAGAATTTTTGGCTCTAAATTTTACTTTTTATTATTCTTTAATGATGAAATCCGATTTCGGTGGGTTTGTGCTTTATATGTCGTGTAGTTAACACCTAAGCAAAATTTACTTTTTTATTTGATACACCCTGTATTGCATATCAAAAAGAATTATCTGTCAGTGTAGTATATAAATTTCATAACGCCATATTAAATACCGTAATGATACAGCCTATCTATTTTCCTGTTATAATCATAATGAATTTAACTTATTTTACTAACAACCCAGTCAAGTCTTACACATGCGCACAGATATAACAGATTTACATACTTATTGTATAGTTGTACGCCTCGCTAAACGGCCAACAGGTGTTGCATAATCTCTCCCAGCCAAGTTGTTTAATGTCTTTTTCTAGTTGTTTGCGAATCGGGGTTTCCTGTGGATTTTCTAATTAGAAATCAATTTAAATTTTGTAGCTCCGGCGTGTATTGTGTACACATAGAACATGCATATCATGAATATTAAGCGGTTGATTTGACTTTAATAATACGCTTTCATAGGGAACTTCCGCGGCAGATGTTAATGTTAATTCGAGTGAACTAAAGCAATTTTAGGCGTTCCAATAAAGGTCTACAGAATGTGTCTCTTATCCAGAGTTCGAATGGCGAAATAAGGGATCTACGATAACTTACCAGTTAGATATGCTGTAGAGCAAGTATGGGCAACCTTTGACATGTTGTGGGCCAAACTTTAGTGTGCAAATACGTACGAGGGCCGCGTTTAAAAGTAGTGCATTTTAAAGTAGTGTTCATAATTTTTAGCGATAGATATCAGACATGAAATAATACGCGAATGTTATTTATAATGCAGTTTATTAAAATAAGAAAATGAAATGAAAAAAATAGGTACAACATTATAATTAAATCGTGAAATTTGGAATTATTACAAACTACGAAAATTAAATAGCGACAACGAAATCAATTGCGACTCTTGAGCTTGAATTTGAGAAACTAATCCATCGATGTTTGGATGAATTCCACTGATACAAAGACGTAAAGAATTTTCCAAATTATCGTCAGTCAGCCTTGTACGATGTTTTGATTTATTAACTTTCATCATTGAAAAGAACTGCTCGCATTTATAAGTACTGCCAAACGCACAAATCAATATTCTT
Source organism: Protaetia brevitarsis (assembly GCA_004143645.1). Classification (NCBI taxonomy): domain Eukaryota; kingdom Metazoa; phylum Arthropoda; class Insecta; order Coleoptera; family Scarabaeidae; genus Protaetia; species Protaetia brevitarsis. The sequence goes on along the minus strand of RXPK01001389.1, from coordinate 99,079 downwards.
GCGAATTATCTAAGCTTCGGAAAATGGTCTTCTTCGAGGTATTTTTTTGTAGAAATCGCATAACTCCACGTCTTCAAATTTAGATTTTAGGAGTGAGTTTTCTTGAAGCTCGATCAACTCCATTTGCAAGTGTATTGGAGCATTTTGTACATTACTTTTTGTTGGAGTAGCTAATAAATTGAAACTGTCTTCCATGTTTTTAAAATCGCTAAATCTGTTCGATAATTGCTCCGACAGTAACTTGAGTTCTCCAGCATATTGAGCATAAGCAGTATTTTCATACGCAGAGAGCGTGGTGAAATGGTATCTGTTACCAGACAGCAACTGTGCCTCCCACAAGCGGATTTTGTTTTGAAACGCTTTCAAACGGCTGTACAAATCATTTACTAACTGTCCTTGTTTTTGAAGTTTCAAATTTAAAATCATTCAAATGGCTTGTAAGGTCGACCAGAAATGCTAAGTCACATATCCATTTTGGGTCACTCAATTCAGATAGTGGTTTAGCTTTTATTTGCATAAAATCTGCTATCTCATTTCTAAGCTCGTAAAACCGTTTCAGCATTTTTCCTTTCCTTAACCATCTGACTTCACAATAATATGTTACGTCGTCATATTCGGCTGATATTTCATCCAAAAACGCCTTGAACTGATAATGGTTAAGCCCTCGGGATCGAATGAAATTGATGGTTTTTAGTACCCACATTCATAACATTCTGGAGTCGGATGGACTTAGAACACAAGTTCTGTTGGTGGATAATGCAATGAAGGACTATCAAATCATCTTTTTGCACGTTTAATTCAGTTGCTTTTTTATACAAAATTCCGATGAAACCTTTACGTAAGCCGACCATAGAAGGTGCACCATCTGTGTATACACCAACTAATTTTGACCATGGCAAACCAAAACTTGTTAATACCTTTTCAACTTCATTAAAAATGTCATCTTCTGTAGTGGTTCCTTTTAGCGGCTGTAAAGCAAGAAATTCCTCAGTAACAGTAAACTCTTTGTCAACACCTCGAATAAATATAGGCCAGTTGAGCTGTGTCAGACAAATCGGTGCTCTCGTCTAATGCTATAGAAAATGATTCAAAACCAGCCATACGGTCAGTCGAAGTTGTTTTTATATCATTAGCCATCATTTCTATACGTCGGGCAACAGTTCGTCTTGACAAACTAATTTTTTCAAATTCATTTTTCTTTTCAGGACACAAAACACTGCAAACTTCTAACATACACTCCTTGATAAATTCTCCTTCGGCAAATGGTTTTAATGACTTTGCCAATTTTGAACTAACTATAAAACTAGCTTTCACAACATTACGAAGTTGTGTTCTTTGTTTATGAAACATTTGCTGCTGTTTTTCCAAATTTGCGGTAAGCTTCTGGATTTTGTCTTTTCTTATTTGTCCTGTCAGTGAGTGCAGCATAGGATACTTAGTTGAATAATGCCTCTTTATATTGAATTCTTTCATCACTGAAATGGATTCATTATACAGCAAACAAATAGGCTTACCATTGTGCAAGATAAAAAAAAATTCTTCAGTCCATTTTTCTTGAAACTGGCGACCCTCTGCATCTACTTTTCGTTTCTTTCCACCAGACGTCATTTTCGTTTACTTTTTGTTCGATAAACTTAATAACAAAATATAATTAGTAAGCACTTAAGATGCACACAAAGTCACAAAGCAAATTGACGACACTAGCAGTTCGCTAGGATATCGCTTGTCGAAGTTATCACCTCGGTAGCTCAAATAGAACTGAAATAAAGTTCAAGCCATCCACTCGCTTATATTGGCAAAATGAAGGAATGATCTAGAATCGTATAGTGTAGAACATTTGAGAAGCTATAATCTTTTGTTGCGCCGCCAGTGAGGCGGTAAACATCAAAGGCTTCGATGTTTGCCGCCTCACTCTTTGATGATCGCCGCCACTCGGCTTGCTCGCTCACTTGATTCCGCAGGAGCAAGCTACAAACCCCATATCACTCGATCTTCCTCATTTGGAGTGGGTGAGTATGAGTAAGTAGTGTAATATTTTTTTTTAATTGGATTTTTCAAAATGTCTCGCGGGGCCGGATCAAATCTTACAGCGGGCTGGTTGTAGCTTACATATGCACTAGATCATCAGCCGGATTAAAGACTGCAAGAATATTAGACCCATTTTTATAACAGTTATTCATAAAATTTTTTTTTTAATTGTCGACTAGTTATTAGCGCTAGCTGTTTCCTTATTAGGTTTCTTTTATTATTGATTAGTTGCTATGAACTGCTGAAGATACCTGCTAAAAAAACAATGTTCTTTATGATCTTACCTATTAGATAAAATGTTAAATTTTAGAACTTTTTTTGGGTCCCAGCCAATTTTTCCTACATTTCTATATATAAACCCTTAAAAACATCCAATCAATCAATCCGAAATCTCTACCATCCGACCATCAGGACGAATCACTTTAAAACACGATACCAGAAAGATAAACACACCGGCGAAACCGTGCTTCTTCCCCTAGTGCCCCGTTGCCACCCTAGCGCCGTGATATTGGTTCCTCCGGCACGGAAACAGCTAGCGCAGAGAATGGGAAGGAGAGCCCCGGCCCCCTAGCGCTCTGGAATGACATGGAAATTTCCTACCAGACCAGGAAATCGATGTACAGCTGTACCCGACTCCCTTGCCGGGGATATTGGCGCACGCGCCCTCGCGTTGTCCTTGTCCTTGTGCCCCGTCCCGACGCCGTAACATGTTGGTTACTAACCAACCCCACTGAATGCCTCTGTGAGCTCTCGGACGCGTTCGCAGCAGGTTGGAAAACGGCGACTGAAGTGAAAGTAAAAGTACTTTCCTCGGTAACTATGTAGGTGCATACATTACCTACCACAATGCTTTGCTGCATCTAGATATGCAGAAGGAGGAATTGATATATTTGAATCAATGAAAAATGTAGATTCTATCGCTGGATTTGAAGTGATTGCAAGGAGTTTTTTTCGAAGGACTCTTTTGAGGGTGTCAAATCAAATAGTGACATTAAAACGTTACAAACGGTTCTTGGAATGTTAAATATTCGTACATATTCAGCGTGCTTCACAGGAAGGGAATTCCTCTGTAACTTTTCTATAAATTGTTACTTTTCTATAACCTAAAATTATCGGCTTTTGTGCAGAGTGTTTCGTAACATAGGTACAGTGCTCAATTTCGTTTTTATTTTTTTTAAATACAGCATTCCATTACAAATCCTGTATTTGCCTCAGTTTCAGGAACTGTTTAGGCTGTTCCAGGAGTTGTTACACTATTCCAGGAGTTATTTAGGCTGTTCCACGAACTATTTAGACTGTTCGAGAGCTATATTAGCTGTTTCAAGAGCTATTTAATCTGTTCCAGCAGTTATTTAGTCTGTTCCAAGAGTTACTTAGGCTGTTTAAGCTGTTCCAGGAGTTGTTTAAGCTGTTCCTGGAGTTATTTAAAGTGTTCCGAGAGCTATTTAAGCTTTTTAAGTTGTTCTTAGAGTTATTTAGTCTGTTTTAAGAGCTATCTAGACCGTTAAAGAGCTGTATAAGTTTTTCCAAGAGCTATCTAATCTGCTCAAGTGCTGTTTCGGCTGTTCCAGGAGTTATTTAGGATGTTCCACGAACTATTTAGACTGTCCGAGAGCTGTATAAGCTGTTTTAAGAGCTACTTAGTCTGCTTAAGCGCTGTTTAAGCTATTCCAGGAGTTATTTAGTCTGTTCCAAGAGTTACTTAGGCTGTTTAAGCTGTTCCAGGAGTTGTTCCTGGAGTTATTTAAAGTATTCCGAGAGCTATTTAAGCTGTTTAAGTTGTTCTTAGAGTTATTTAGTCTGTTCTAAGAGCTATCTAGACCATTAAAGAGCTGTATAAGTTTTTCCAGGAGCTATTTAGTCTGTTCAAGAGCTGTTTAAGCTGTTCCAGGAGTTATTTAGTCTGTTCCAAGAGTTACTTAGGCTGTTTAAGCTGGTCCAGGAGTTGTTTAAGCTGTTCCTCGAGTTATTTAGAGTATTCTGAGGACTATTTAAGCTTTTTAAGTTGGTATTAGAGTTATTTAGCCTGTTCTAAGAGCTATCTAGACCGTTAAAGAGCTGTATAAGTTTTTCCAAGAGCTATTTAGTCTGCTCAAGCGCTGTTTCAGCTGTTCCAGGAGTTATTTAGGCTGTTCCACGAACTATTTAGGATGTCCGAGAGCTGTATAAGCTATTTCAAGAGCTATTTAGTCTGCTTAAGCGCTGTTTAAACTGTTCCAGGAGTTATTTAGTCTGTTCCAAGAGTTACTTAGGCTGCTTAAGCCGTTCCAGGAGTTGTTTAAGCTGTTCCTGAAGTTATTTAGAGTATTCCGAGAGCTATTTAAGCTGTTTACGTTGTTCTTAGAGTTATTTAGTATGTTCTAAGAGCTATCTAGACCGTTAAAGAGCTGTATAGGTTTTTCCAAGAGCTATCTAATCTGCTCAAGTGCTGTTTCGGCTGTTCCAGGAGTTATTTAGTCTGTTCCAAGAGTTACTTAGGCTGTTTAAGCAGTTCCAGGAGTTGTTTAAGCTGTTCCTGAAGTTATTTAGAGTATTCCGAGAGCTATTTAAGCTGTTTACGTTGTTCTTAGAGTAATTTAGTCTGTTCTAAGAGCTATCTAGACTGTTAAAGAGCTGTATAAGTTTTTCCAAGAGCTATTTAGTCTACTCAAGCGCTGTTTCAGCTGTTTCAGGAGTTATTTAGGCTGTTCCACGAACTATTTAGAGTGTCCGAGAGCTGTATAAGTTGTTTCAAGAGCTATTTAGTCTGCTCAAGCGCTGTTTAAGTTGTTCCCGGAGTTATTTAGTCTGTTCCAAGAGTTACTTAGGCTGTTTAAGCAGTTCCAGGAGTTATTTAGAGTGTTCCGAGAGCTATTTAAGCTGTTTAAGTTGTTCTTAGAGTAATTTAGTCTGTTCTAAGAGCTATCTAGACTGTTAAAGAGCTGTATAAGTTTTTCCAAGACCTATTTAGTCTACTCAAGCGCTGTTTCAGCTGTTCAAGGAGTTATTTAGGCTGCTCCAAGAGTTATTTAGGCTGTTTAAGCTGTTCCAGAAATTATTTAAGCTGTACCTGAGGTTATTTAGGCTGTTCCAAGAACAGAGCTATCTAGACTGTTACAGAGCTGTTTCAGAAGTTCTTTAGGCTGTTACAAGGGCTATTTAGGCTGTTCAAGAGTTGTTTAACATATTTGCATAGTTGTTGAAGCTGTACAAGAAGTTATTTCCGATACTCTCTTCATTATTGTGCACGGTACATCGTTCGGACCTGCTGATGATTTATTTTTCAATTTTTTAAAGACTCCGTAGTCGTGTAAAGGCATGGCGCACATACTTTGAGAGATTCTAATGTTATTCTAACTTATTTGATCGTTGCTGGAAATTTTTGACATTACATTACGCACAGATTCAATAAAGTAATTATTAAAGGCCTCGGCAATATAACTGATATCCTCTATTGATTTCTCGTCATTGTTTAAGATTATATTTTCGTCTTTTTTCGTTTTTCCTGACAATTCATTCATGATATTCCAGGATGTTTTTATGTGATTACTCGATGAATTAATTTTATGTGTAAAATAATTGCGTTGAATATTTCTTAGCAATTGAAAATGCCTACTTTTTTGTTGTATGTATATATAGTTCGTATAAAATCGGAACATATGTATGTGTGCCTTGTTCCGGATTTGCTTTTTTTGCAAGGGTAGGAGGCGTGTTGCGGGCCGAAAGGGGGATTGAATACGATCCGGGAACTTGGGGAGCTTCTGGGAAATGAATTGACTGGGACACGTCCATTCAGAAGCTCCCCCTGACCGGGTGAACATGCGTACTGGGTCGCTCGGTTCCTCACAGCTTCTACCGATATTCGTCGCCGTAGAATGAGAGTCGTCCTTTCAATGTTTCGAGCCCGGGTAAAATAATGAATGTGGCTGAATTATTTTTAGCTGTTATGTTCACCTGAAATGGTGAGCCTTTCATTGATGAGATGAAATATTCCGACGACTTCTTATTCCGGAATTCTTTTCCGTTTGTTGGCTGGACGGAGTGCTTTCCCAAAACAAAAAAAAAATGTTCATTAATCTTTGCTTCGGAAAATAAGGTTTGTTGATCTTCGAACTGTATAATATATTAAAACACTGAATTGAAAGTGATTATTAACTATAACTATGCACTGTATTTATGAAAAGCTAATAGTTACCATTCATCCCAAACCCCGAGCTCCACCAAAAGGTACTATACAGGACTACCTATTCTATACAGGGTGATTCTCAACATATGCGACAAACTTTAAGCGCTGATTCCTGGGGTTATTTTGATCATAAAAGTTCATAAAGAACATATGTCCAAAATCGCTTAGTTCTAAAGTTGTACAATGTTTAATAGTAAGTTAACATAATTAATGTTTTTTATTATAAATAAACAAAATAATTAGTAAAACAAAATTAACTTATATACTAACTGTTGAAAATGACCGCCCCCAACTGCAATACAAGCTTCTATCCTCCGTCGTATTGACTGGCGAGTCCGTTCTAAAATACCAGGGGTATTTCGAATTGTTTGAAACGGTGCGATAATACGATTTCTCAGTTCATCGACATTTTCAATGGGAGTCGTATAAACTAATGATTTAAGGTGACCCCAGAGAAAAAAGTCCAAAGAATTTAAGTCTGGAGACCGAGGAGGCCACGGTTGTGGACCTCCCCCATCCTATCCACCGATTTGGATACGTATTGTCCAAAAACTCGCGAGCAACTAAACTAAAATGCGCTGGAGCACCGTCATGCATAAAATACATTTGTAATCTTAATTGCAACGGAACTTCTTCCAGCAGTAGTTATAGCTCCTCTTCAAGAAAATTGCGGTATACCTCGCCATTTAATCGCATCGGTAAAAAATGTGGTCCTATCAAGTGATCTCTAACAATTCCGGCCCACACATTAACAGAGAATTGATGTTGATGACGGGCATTCACTAGTTCGTGCGGATTTTCTTCGGCCCATATGTGATTATTATGAAAATTAATAATCGCGTTTCTATTAGAGAAAGTAGCCTCGTCGGTGAAGAATATTTGAGCCAAATAGTCAGGATTTTGTGCGATTTTGTGTTGCGTCCATTGACAAAAAGCGACTCTTTGCGGAAAATCTGCCGGCAAAAGTGCTTGCACCCGTTGAATGTGATATGGATACAACAGTTGATCTTTCAATATTCTCCAAACTGTAGCCTGACTAATGGTTAAAGCAAACGCAATTTTTCTAGTGCTTGTAGTAGGATGTTCCTCAATTTCATTTAGTACCATTTCTTCAACTTGTGGAGTTCTCACTGTAGATAGGTGCCCGTTATCACTCGTCCGTTTTTTAAAATTTCCCTTTTCACTAAGACGTTGGTGAAGCCAGGCAAATATTGAATGATGCGGGATGATACGGTTCGGGTATCGTTCTTCATAAAGACGTCTAGCAGCACGCGAATTTCCATTGGCAAGATCGTAAACGAAATGCGTATCACACATCTCAGCGTGTAATTCACTTTAGAAAACAGAAATTGGCAATAAACTGAATGAATACTCTGACAACTATTGACAAATATTAAAATGACAAATAAACGATTCCCTCTCAACACAATAGTTTTTGAAGAACCAACTGTGATATTATATCGTGTTAGCCATAGTTCATAATTTATTATTAAACATTCAATAACTTTAAAACCAAACCGTTTGCAAGAGGATGCAATTCTACATCACATTGTGTAAAAATATACAGAGCGTTCCATTTGAAAAAAAAACTCTTAGTACTAAGAAGTTACTTCAATTCAACCCTAGATTGTGGAACAGCCTGTATAATGTTGTTTACTTTTTATTCCAGGTTAAATAGTAGAGGACTCATATACTCCGCAGTCAACATAAAAACTGCGATTACGCAAGGATTTTATTAGGATACCGAAATAGAAAAAAAACAAAACTTTTTGCCAATGGTGTATATTTATGTAAGTATATATAAGTATATTTATGTATGTGAATGTACCTGACGCGTGAATATACATATCGTTTTTATGCGTACAAAAAAAAAGTTGATTAATAAACATAAGCGTGACTCATACTCACTTTGCCCCATCTTATGTTGCACAATTGCCTTTGTTTAAAACATTCAGAAAATAAAGAAATACGAGCTCGTTTATATTCATGTAAATACGAATGTTAATTCGTAATTGGTTTTAATTTAACATGTATTATACAGGGTAATTCATGGAATTTAATCCTCTATCGAAAAGCTGTAGGTGTTCTTATACCTATCTCTATTGGTTCTTTTAGAATTAGTGATTTTCAGAAAATATTGTTTTTAATTAGTATTTAATTAATAGTTATATTAAAAAAACAATTTTAACGTTAAAAGCACATAAAAAAATTAAATACAGTACGAAAAAATACAACATAGCTAATGTCTGACTCTCGTGCTGTATTGCGAGTGCTTGTTTGAAGATTAACTACAACTGCCCCCAAAACATCTGCTATTCTCTCATTTCTAATATGCCAAACAATTTGCCTGCCCTTGTGATTTTTGCGCACATTTCCTGTTTGTGCTTCTTCCTTGTGAATGCTTCTGCATTTGAGAATACCATATTAAAAAAATAATTCATAAAACTTGAACAACAAAAAATAACAAAATAACGCGTAACAATAAAGCAAACAACAACCAAGAATCATTAATAATGAAAATTCGACTATAGCAGGGAAGCTAGCAAAGATAAGTTTGACACTTCTGGATCTGAAACTGACATGACAACGCTACTGCTTTGATAACTATGAAACCTTCACAGCCAACTGCAAGAAAAGTACTAAAATTTTCATAGCCGAATAAATAATGGTTGATATCTTGAAAACGACTAGGAATAGGTATATGCATCCTTTATACCTATCAATCGAGAATTTATTTCTGCATTGAATGGTATAATTAGAAATATAATGGTACATTTGAAAAAAATGAATTTTCTAAGGTTAAATATATCCGAATTGACAATAGATTTATGAACACTCTGTATAATATTTAGTGGTTCTTTTGACAGAATTTGGTACTGGTAACCATTTTTCTTGGATACTAGTAAAATGACATCATTATCTTTAATGGTTTGCAAAATATCGTACGTTTTCAAAAGAGATGCAAACGTTAAAATTTTGACAAAATCGTAAATATCTCGAAAACAGTTGAATTTAAGGATAGAGAACATAGTGAAAATTGTATTCAAATAATCTGTAGAATTCATTGAGGTAAGAAAAAACATATAATTCCATTTAAAATAAGAAAATTGCTATCCACTTCCGGTATAATGGAACGTTTCCGGAAGTTAAAAATATTTTCACGTAATTCTTTAGGTGGGGTTTTGTTATTAATTTTTTTGTCGTATTAGTCTAGCTGCAATAAATGGCGAGAAAAAGATAGTGGGCGAGTGGTCTGAAACACTCTGTATATGAAACAATTCCCAAACAAAAAAAAAAAAATGCAGCAACGGTCACACGTATTGCTGCGGTTAAACAACCCAATTTGCTGGTTATTGGTTGTGTTCTTTGCTAAAACAGCTGTTGTTCAATTTACCGAGAGTTTTTCACAATTTTATTTTGGTTTGTATAAATTTAGTTAAAGAGTTTATTGTATCATTTTTAATTTATATTGTGTTAATAAGTTTTTTTATTTAATCCATTCATTCATATGTCTATCGTTTGCTTGTGTTGATTTAATGCGGATTCTATTGAATATTGTCGTATGTTTATATGTCTGCGTTGTACGATTTTGAGAGCGATTTTTGTAAAAAAAACAATTGTAGAATTTTGTTAAGGACTTCCTTGTTCGACTATTGACGTGAGTAGACGTATTTTTTGTATATCTTTGTTGCCATTTTGTAATTTATTTTGATATTGTAAATTCCGCTTTAATTGTCTTTTATTTAGTCCATCAAGGAATTCATATTGTGATAATTGTTAATATATTAACGTGTACACGTAATAGATATAAGATCAATTATTATTTTTGTTTAGGAAGATATATTTAGTTTTTTTCTCTCATTATAGTTTAATTTTTCCGTTATTCATTTTTGCTGTTTCATTTTATTTATTAATCACCTCGTTTGGGTGAGTAGAAGCATTGTTCTTGCATTTAGTTTTTTTCTTTTTTGTAAATTTTCTAGTATTTGTCCACACTTAGTTTATTTTAATGTGAAACCACGTGGATAGTATTTTAAAGGTCGTGTATTTTGGATTATCTTCCTGAACAAACAAAACTTTTGCTTTGCATAGAAAATAGCATTATCCTATTTTCATTTAGAGTCAAGTGCAGTTTTTATTTTAGGCCAGAACCATCAGTTCAAGGTTTTTTTTTTCTGCACAATTTGTAATTTAACCCGTTTTTGAAATAAATTTTTGATAATTAGCATCATTGGGTTAAAAATTCTGTTCAGACGATTACACTATATATTTTATTATATTGTTTAGAGCCTGTATAACCTTTTGGGCAAGCTATTGAAATTATTTGTATTATTAAATTTTATTAATTCATACTTATGTATGTTAAATAGCGTACACCTTTCTCGACCAATAAATGTATTATTATCATTATTTTAACAGTTATAAAATCATTATTCCAACTACTTATACGTATACTATAGTATATGCACTTTTTACCGTGGTTTACGTCAATCTTTCTTATACGAACTCAAACTTTCCCGACGCAGCGCGAATGAGTCGGAGAGATCTTGTTGCTAAGCAATTACTCGGGCACTGTGCCTGCAAAATGTTGGACCGTATAGAATGAAAAGTTTCATATTCGTAAGTACATACACACAATATACTCTCTCGTATCTCTACCTGCTATCTGTTCGATCTTTTGGATTACTTACTTATGAAGCGTCGGTTAATGATGTTTGGCCTCCAAGTCTTCTCGTATGTACTACGTGAGTCATACCCGTATTGTTGTTGTATATTATTGTTCGGCGCTGCTAGTCAGTCACTTACGTTCACTTACAGGTCGCGCCAAAAGTATTCGATAGGTAAATCTGGGTAACCGTTTTTTGAGATTTTCTGCCAGTAGATGCTACGTATTTTTTCATCTCTTTTAAGACCAACCAATAAAAAAATGAATCAAAAAAAGAGATTGTTTTATATATACAGGGTGTTACTCGTAAACAGTGACAGAAAGGAAAAAAGTTTTTATGAATTGTTGTAGGATTATGATTTTTCTATAACGTAAAACTATCGGGATTTGTACAGGGTGTTCCATAACCTCAGTGCAGTTTTTTTTCTTAGTTTTAGTTTTGTTTTCTTAAATACAATCAAACTTTAAAACTTTGCGCTAAAAGATAGGACTTTTTGGTATTTTCGTATAGATTATTTTAAGTGAGTTTTCTTAATTTTATGTGCCAAAATTACATTTGTACAGAATTTATTGATACTTTTAGAACAGCAAAAATAAAAATATCGAACGTAATTTTAGCACATAAAATTAAAAAAAAAACTTATATTTATATATGTATATATTTATATACATATATAAATAATATATGAACATACCAGAAGTTCTATCTATTAGCACAAAGCTTTAAATTTTGATTGGTAACAAGCCATGTATACACAGAGATTCAAAATGATCGTCAAATCCGCTCCTATAAATAGTAACAGGGTGTAGGTATATGCCGCGTGTTTGTAATGAAGGTTTGAACTAAGTCAGTGTTGGAACATAAAAAAGTAAACGGATCTGATCATAAATAAGGAAAACGTAACCTATATTTGAACTCGCATTATATAAACGACTATGGATTGGTGTTTCTGCTTGTAAAAATGAAATGTAATTAATTTAACTTTACTAAATTATGACTTTACAAATTCAGTACTAACTGGTGTTTAACTAAATTTATTTATTACTTTAAATTATAACATACAATTAGTATAATTATTAAGTGACAAAACTGCATCTCTCAGTTCTTCTATGGTATGCATGCGGTTTCTATAGATCCGACTTTTTAGATAGCCGAACATGAAGTAATCTAATGGGGTTAGATCAGGCGATCTTGGTGGCCATCTTTGTGCTCTAACGAACCTGTCAGCAAAAAACTGTTGAAGATATTGCGAGGTTTGTCAAGCAGTATGTGCTGGAGCATTATCGTGCTGAAAATAACCTGCTTCAAGCTCATTTTCTTGTAACTCTGCAATAAACAATTCCAACATCTGTTGGTAACGTTGGGCTGTTACAGTTTCCTCGAAGAAAATTGGCCCTATTATTTGTTGCCTGGACATAGCTAACCAAACTCCAACTTTTACGGGATGCAATTGCGTTTCTCGAAATTGGTGTGGATTTTCTGCAGAGCAGATACAATAGTTTTGTAAATTGATATAGTCTGTTAGATAAAACCAGGCTTCATCCGAGAAAAATGATTTATTTAGCAAGTCATCGTCCCTTAAATTGTTATTAAACCAATGACAATATTTCAATCGCTTATTGTGATTTAATGGTAATAATTTCCTGTGCCGTAGAAACTTTATAGGGATGAAAATGTAACTTTCTTTTGACAGCGCATTGCGCTGAAGTGTATGATAAGCCTACAAAAATTATAAAATGTAATAAACTATTTCACTTAATATTAATATTGATTTTTTACCTATTTGTTGAGCTATTACCACAGATAAATTCCCTTATTTTCTTACAGTATTCAGAAATATTATTGTTGGTGATATTAGATGTAAATATAAACGATTTGTAAGAAATTATAAGATAAATAATCGAAAGATACTACAACACGCACGCCAACGTCGCTAAATGTCAAGAAAATTCATTTAATGTACGAAATTTGTATGTAGCTAACTTCGCTCATTAAATTGGTAATAAGTATAGATAATTTTTTCCAGAAAACAGTTTTTTTCTTACGACAATCATTTTGAATCACATGGTACAACGATTTTAATTTAAAACCTTAATATGTCAAAAAATGGCATTTACTCCTTTTAACAGTACACAAGATAAAAGTGTAGTCTATTCAGCGTATTTATTCAAGTTAATAATTTTATTTCTAAATTTACCAATAATTCAACAAGTTTTCACAGAATCAACGTGAAAATTGGTATTACTACGTTTCCCAACATGATGAAAAGGAATTTGCCATCATTTTTACCGTTGCTCATATATAGAGGGCGCTAGTTACACCCTGCTGAATAGATAAATCGAAGCTTATCTTTTTTGTGTATGCAGAACCACATATAATAAATAGAAAATTGGAAAGAGCAACTTTTTTTACATGAAAAATACATACTTGTTTAATTTTGATATCTTGATCCGTTTTCGAGATATTTGCAGTCGTCAGGTGCAAGTGGGAATGCGGTTCTTCGTATTAACACAATTTTTGATCTTTAAATTACGACGTTCAGGTAAATAATAAAAATCTAATAAAAAGAAATAATGCATACACACTCAATCACACTTTATCAGTACAGTAATAACATACTTATGTTTGAAAATAATGTCTTATAAAACCGACTTTCCAAAAGGAACACTTCTGGAACACTCTGTATAATCAAATATATCTTCAGGTTACACAGCATTGAATTCCAAAACATTTTTTTAGGAATTTAAACTAGAAAATAGAGCTGCCTGTAATCAAAGATCTAATCTTCGGTGAGACACCCTGTATTTACTTTGAAAAAGGGCGAAATTTTTTTTACTTTGACATTTCGACATTTTAAACACTTAATTTGAAACATTAAATTATAAGTCTCTAGGGAAGCGTCAACTGTGATTTGATATAAACTCTTTTATAAAATCGTTACATAATGGAAGTCATCTCCATTTGTCTCATACTTAGTGGATACACGATATATATTTTTTTTTAACAATCCCATATTTGTTCAAAACAATCCACAAAGACATTAGATATTTATGGATCCTTTCTTGCGTAATTTAAATTATTTACAACATGCGGTTACGTCTAACACATGAACTAGCAGCAATGTTAAACACGGTACATATTCCATAACAGGAAAGTCCCATCAACACGCATTATTATAAACTATACTATGCCAGCGAATCGCTGTCGTAAAAGGCTGGCAGTTGTTGGTAGCATAAACTGCTGCTTCGGAATGCCTTATAATAGCAAACACAACTTCAGAAAATAAACCGGCTTCCATAACTAAATTCGACAAAAATTGAGATAAAATACCCGAGAAAAACCTACGTCAATTCTCCAAGGAATCTATGTATATTAACTTCGTGTTTTGTTTTAGATACATGGAAAAAAGTTTTAATTGCAGTTAAAAATTTATGAAAAATTGATACCTGTATGGATTAATATATCATGGAAGTATGTATAACTGAAAATATAAAATTTGGTAAATAAGAGAGGGCTAGGTGTATAACAACAATTAACCGATTCAATTTAATTCCATTCGGCAAAGAAATCAATTTTATTTCAATTACCTATCTAAGGAGGTATTTTTCTAGTAAAGAAATCTACGTATCGAGTAATGGCCCTATTACACTATGCCTTTTTCGTGCCTATTTGTCTGCCTGAATGCCGGTTGCTGAAATTTTAAACAAATACGCATGCGCGCGGGACTGTTTTGTTGATTGTTTCAGGCATGAAAATAAATAGAACTGGTTCTATTTTTTCCCCCTGAATTTAGGGGATTTCAAGGACGTTTATCGAAATGACAGGTTCGCCAACACAGTACCAACGTACATAATTATTTCTGTTTGACTTGACATAACCATAGAAAAATAATAACATAACCAACACATAAATGAAATAAGTAGTTTTCGTTTTGTTTAGTATGGCAGAAAAGAAAAAAAAATCGAGTACCAGGTAAGGAAAAAGTTTAAACAAATAATCCAGACACAATATACTAAATTACTTTAATATAGAAAAGCAAAGGTTAAAATTATTAATTTTATATTATTACAGTAAACACCACTTCTGGACAACAGACAATGCTACACGTTTAATTGAACTCTATGAAAACTATCCTTGCCTTTATGATGCCAAATCAAAAAACTATCATAATAGAAATTTGAAAGTCAAAGCTTTAACAGAAAATGTGACAGTTTAAGGAACTATTTCGGATAAACCGTTTACAGAAGCCCTTATTAAATCCAAAATTCATACATTGAGAAGCCAATTCATGTCTGAACTTAATAAAATTAAGAAAACAGAAGCCTCCGGAGCATCGCCAGATGATATATACCAACCTACACTTTGGTGTTACCAAAACCTCCAATTTTTGAAGATGCATGTGAAGTAGTAACTGAAGGTGTCTCCAACTATGAACCAGAGCAAGTTTCTATGCAAGATTCAGATGCAGATGGTATTATTGTAATTGATGCCACAGTAGATGAACTCTCTACCCCATTTTCACTAGAAGACTACGGTTCACCTTCAACGTCTACAAGCAGATCTGCTTCAGCTGCTAGTATAAATAGAGAACCTCCAGAAAAACAGGTACAGCATCAAAGCAATGTCAACAAACTGCCAACTCCAAGTAAAAAGTCAAAGAAGAGGAAGCTAGAGGATGAAGAATATGCAGGGATATTGAAGGACTGCAGTATTGCTATAAGTAGCCTAAATAGGTCTACCTCACCCCCGTAGTAGAACCGAAAGAAGATGAAAATAGTCTGTTTGGAAAATATATAACATCAGAAATGAACAAAATTAAAAATGATGATATTTTAGATGAGTTCAAGAAAAATGTTATGCAGGAATTATATGCAGCGAAAAAGCTCTTCAGACAACAGTTGAACTAATGTTTTAATATGAATTAATGCAGGTTATATAAAATATATTTAGAAAACTCATTGATTTTTATTTAATCTATTAAACATCCCATATGTACATATATGTATGTATTTCAATATACATATTTTTAAAATGGTCCTCTGCTGATTAAGGATACAAAAAAAACTTTATAACTATACATAGGTGCAACATACGTTCTTGAAAATTTATTGACTATGAACTTAAAAATTAGGTTTTTTATATAATATATTAATATTGAAAGTAGAACTAAAACACTTAAAAAATGAATGGAAGGGTTTTTAGAGAACTTAAGTGCAATAGTTTTTCTTAAAACAAGACTTAACAAGAAAACAACATTCTTAGTATTAATAATAATATGAAAACCAATCACAGTGTTTATTTACAATTTATAATCTATATACCATGTCTTGCTGCCATGACACACTACCTACTCCGTTAAAATAATCTTTAAATTCTTCTCTGGTTGTATTGCTTCTGTCTTTGGTCTGTTACCTGCCTGGGCACTTAAACTATATACAAATGTGTATCGATTATCTATTTCTTCTGCAGGTTTGTTCCAGTATACTGAGTTTTCATATCGTGAGAAAGAAAATTATGCATAGCACAACATGCTTTGTTATGATTTTTCACCTTTTCAGGACGTAGAGCACTTACATTTAATAAACATCTAAAACGATTAGCTAGGATGCCGAAGGCATTTTCCACTACACGTCTTGCCCTGCTTAATCGTAATTAAAAATTCTCTGTTCATTGGTCATCTTCCTGAAGGGATATGGTTCATAATATGGGTTGTCAAAGGAAAAGCTGCATCAGCTGCAATAACAAACGGTATCTTTTTGGTTCTCATTGGGAGACTTCTGTCTTCCGGAAAGTTTAGGGAATTTTTAGCAATGGCTTTACTGAGCTCACATTCTCTGTATACTCCCCCGTCTGATATTCGTCCATTTATACCCACATTAAAATATAAAAATTATAGTTCGCATCTACTAGAGCTAATAGAACAATGCTGTTCTGTCCTTTATAATTATAAATGAAGATCCTTCTTCAGGTTGCGCCTTTATAAGAATATGCTTTCCATCTAATGCCCAAGGCAGTTCGGCATATTCCAGGTTCCTCAAAATTTCTTGCTACTTCTAACCATTCTGCACTTGTATTTGGTACCTAAGCAGTTTGGAAAAACATATTTTAACTCTTAGTTAAGAAATTATGGAACCAACAACATTGATTTATATATTAACTTACATACTTACATGTAAATATTCTGCTTTTTAGTTCATCATAAATAGCTTGGCACACCAAAGGAATAAACCTGATATTGCAGCTTGTGACACTCTGAAATTATACTGTAGTGAAATGAAGCTTTCACCAGTAGCTAAGTATCGCAAAGTAATAATTAGCTTTGTTTTTGGTGAAATACTCTCTCGAAGTACAGTGTTCTTTTTCTGTATTTGAATTTGCACTCTATGCAGTAGCTTATTAAATGTTCCCTCGGTCATTCTTAAGAAATTTGTAAATGACTTTAAATCATTTGCAGCAATAAATTCATTGGTAAGATTTACATTGCCCAATTTTTGGTTCATCCAAGGCTTCACCCACCATCTCCTAATCGCTCTCTTTTTTTGTTCTCTTCTTTTTGAAAGAAGTGTAGCAGTGGCCATAACAGTAATTAATAACGTTTTTTGTAATTTTATTTTATCTCTTCTTGTCCGCAACATTGTTTATCTGGTAGAAGATTCTAACCTCAAAAATCAGTTAAGCTAAATGTCAATTCTCCTATGTTTGCAGCTCTGAAATTAATGCTTGAACAATCATGTAAAAAGCCATGGTGTAATAGTGTGGCTCATTTGGGGAAATTTAGCCAACAAATAGTCATAAAAACAGGCACAAAAATAGACACGAAAACAGGCATAGTGTAATAAGGGCTTAATGTACATACTTTTAGCGAATCACCCGGTAAATAGTTACGACGAAACAAATTTTCTGCACGGCCGTCACACTTTATTCACACAAAACGAAAAAAACAAAGACCTCAAGAGTTAGAAACTCTCCTTTCGTCCTTAACATCTAAACATTGCAAAACGAGCGGCAAAATAAAGCAAATGACTCATTTAAATCGATTTGCTGGTAAAGCGTCGAACAGCTGAAGAGGGCAAGCCGCTCTTCGGAGCATTAAAACAGCTTTGAGTTCTGGGCTAGTTCGGAGAAAGTCAGCTTGACCTCGTATCGGTGATGTTGTTAGCGCCAGGAGTGGCTCATTTCCCCTGAAGGCTTGTGACAGTAGTGTATTATGTATTTATTATCTACACAATGTTCGGTATTAAAAATATAACCATAAATTATTGTATTAAATACATGAGCAGTGTATAAAACTACAAATACTAGGTATTTTTGATGTAAAAACTCTCTGTATAATTTAATTAAATTGAAATGTCGTTTCAAGTTAATTCAGAGTTTTCTTATGTCAATTAATTAAATGAAAAAGAGTTATTACCTACTTTAAGTAGAAGCGAGAACGCCTAACTGATGAAAATGTTTCAAAAACGTTGTTTACTTCGAAAAATTGGCATATAAGATACATGAATTAATTCTTGCGTTTGGTTCTACACTTACCTTAACACAATTCAACATGCAGATAAGATTCTAACCTCACAAACTGTATTTTTATTAAGTAGTGTAAAACTCCTCATCATAAGATTCTAATATTATGCGTTAGTTTTATTCGGCTAGACACAAACACACAGGAATCTACACTCGGAGTTTACTTTAACCGCACAATAAATTAGAACTAAATTAAAAGGCACTTAAATAACTTTTATTATTCTAAGCTTCCACCTAGGATCGTAAAAGTTTTATTATTAACAACGGTAGTATAATAGTAACGAATGTTTCCACACTTCTTGAACTGTCAAATTACTAACACGCGTGAAAACATAACCTGTACTAGATTAAATCATTTTTTCCGGTGGTGTTTTTTCTTGGTTAAACACGGTAAAAATACGGTGAATAAAATAAGTGAATTCACAATATTAGAAATAGTATAAAAAAGCAAACATAACATCGAAAATAGATAGGAGGTATGAAAGAAGAGAAAAACTAAAAGAACTTTTAAACGAAACAGAAAAAAAGTATGGGAGTGCCGGAAGAATGCTATTCTCCTGTCATTTATGTACAAGTGTTTTCCTGGAATACGAAATAAATCCGAAAATTCAATAGAAGATACACAATATGGTTTTCGAAGTGAAAGAAAGTAAGTTATGTTTCAAAGATCGCTTTTCGCAAAGATAATAATAAAATATTTGACGTTCATAACCTGCTTCATAAGTTAAATTTTCGATTATTTGTTCGTACTGCCACAAATGTGTATTATAAGCATATTTCTTTAACAGACACGTGTAAATATCCAAAAACACCGCCTCGAAAGAATATTATAATGCATACGTAATAACAATAACAACAGAGTTCGCATTTTTTAACAACGTCGCCTACATGTTTTTTTTTGTCGATCCGAAGAGGAGCGCTACCAACACGTGTCAGATGAAACCGTGGTACAGAGAAAGAGGCAAAATCTCCCGAAAAAAAAGGTAACCTTATTATTCTGATCGCACAAACAGACTTTACAGAATATAAATATGTATTAGGTGGTCTTTGTGTGTGAATAGTGTGTAAGATATTATACTTTACGGACAGACAAATACATAGACATTCATTATGTACCGAAACTAAATGTGTATATCTTGTCTACAATAGTTTTTTTGCTAGTCTATTATGGGTTATTTATGCTCTTGTGTATGTAGAGAAGGATGCTGCTAAAATACGTGATATTATAATCTAGCATAACCTGGCCATCGTGTGCAAATTTAATGGGTAATTTATTCCTGTGACGTCTGATGTAAGAAAATGTTCTTGTTCCTTTTTCTTCCTACTGTTATGTTAGAAGCAAGTAAAAAAAAAATAGGTATTTATGATTGGCATATTTAATTATGTTCTCCAAATTGTAAAATTTGAAAAAAAAGTCATTTGAACATAATAATTACATTAAATTAACTTCAATTGTGGTTAGCATAATCCTTATTTCTTAATAATATTCACTTTGAATCACAAATTAATGAGTTTATTAAATTAATAAACTAGAACTAACAAATAATATGATCGCTTTTTATACCTATTTTCTTAATTTTCGCAACATTTCTAAAATAAACGAGATTTTATTAGTTTGAGGATTTGTTTGTTGATTTCATTAACGACAATACGTAAATCTCGAGCCCAGATAACACGTAAGCTTACGACAAGCTTGCCACTTGCTTAACTTTACCTTGTCCAGACAAGCTTAACAGTAAAAGGTTAATGCTGGGGTTAATGCAAGGTTGCGACAAAGTTATTATATCATGGTACGGTGACCTCGTGTATTTCCGGAGTGATTCGGCGTCAATCGTTTATCGAGTATTGATTTTTTTTTGGTTTAACCGCCATTCCGCTATTCTGTCATCGACCGCCATTGTTTGTTGTGTCCAGTTGTGTCGTACGCGTTTGAGCTGTTTCAGTGTATAATAGTTTAAAACGTCATTCATGCAAAAGTAAGTATTACCTAATTTTATATATTTTACTAGATATGCGTTGTTGCTTCATGAATATCAATAGTTTATAATTCTAACCGATGAATCGAACTGTCTGTGTACAGAGAAAACAAATGGAGATGTGCGTGGCCAGACTCGGTATAATATTTTCTACTAATTTCCATTTGATTTACTACTGTACCGTATATATATATATACCGTTCCTGCGAATACCGTAGTAAACGACACTTACAATAAATAAAAAAGAACATGTATTAAATTGCCCCAACTATTGCATATAATTCTAACCTAATTTTCTACACCATAAGCGCATAAGCCAATCCACTTAGTTTAAAAAGTTATAGTTTATATCTGCTAGCTAGATAGCTTGTAGTATAATTTGATTTGATATAATTCAGAAATTCTGAATAATTAAATGTTTTTTTCAGTTTTAATGACAGTGTAATAGGATTTTTCAATAAATTCAAAAATATACATATAAATTCAGTGTTATAATTAATAAGAATATTATATATATATATTTGTATCTCTTATTTCAAGAAATCGTTCTAATGTTATCAAATATTTTTTAGGAACCGATTACAGTAATGAGCGTCACCAAATTAAATTAAACCAAGGCGTAATGTGGAAGGTCTTAGAAGATTTTTCTTTCATAGCAGAGTGTTTAGAAACTAAAATGGATACGGTTTTAGGTTTGGCCCAACAGACTGCCGCAATACAACAGGCATTATATAGTAACTAATAAGGATTAAGAGGAGAATCAATTTCAGAACTTATGAAATTCTTTTTCAGCGAATATAGAAGCTTCTATGACATTAGTAAACCATCAAATAGTTGAAAACTCTTCTTGAGAAAAAAAGTTGGTGAGTAATTGATATTATTTAAATTATTACCTGTTTTTTTTTTTAAGTCCGAAACCATGTTCATTTATTGAATTATTTCCAACAAAAAATTTACAGATTCGATATTTGATCAACCCATGGAAGGAACGTTAAGAGTTTGACATCAAACATCCTAAAAAAGCCACTAGAGGACATATTGCGGCAAATCATTTCTAACAGGGAAAAGCTTAAAAAAACCCTTTCCAGAAGACTAAAAGCTTAAAATTATTTTTGGTGAGTTTTTATTTAATAACACTAAGTATAGTAAAATAAGGTAGTTTGTATTTTGTAGTAACGGGGAAAACAGTTACTTTTCATAATATCACGATGACTTGTCGACTCTTGGAAACTGATAGCCGTTTCCTTGTCTTCCCATCTCTGGTATTGTTTAATTTTTTAATAGTTGTCCTTTTCTTATTACAGAGAATCGGCGGCAACACGATGGCACGGAAAATAGATTATAGTGTTGTTTCATATAAATATAAAAAGGCAATCTAAATATGTATATATAATATGTAGAAGTTTTTTTTTTTTTATTAAATACTGAAATCTAATTTTATTTGAATGAATTTACTTGATGCAAACAGATGTGATTTTGAAAACAATTAAATATTTTAGGAGACGATGGACGGCATGCGAAATAATAAAAAGAAGCAAATTATATCTAATTTACCAAAATTCTCTCTGAGTTTTGTTTAGTAATAATTTTGTAAAAACATTTTGGAAACACTTGGAAGTTACATAAAGTTTATTTGTACGAAATTTATTTTGGTTTCAGTTTGCTGGTTATATCTTTCCTTAAAATATTTTAGTAATTTTCAAAGTCACATGAAGAAGAGGTCATATACCCAACTCCTTTTCTTGACTATAGCCAAGCTTTAGAGAAAGCTTATACAAACCTTGATAAGAGCTTACAACAATCAAAACAAAATAGGAATTGGATATTAATTTCTTCATTTTCCTGGTTTTTAGGTCAAAAATATGGAAATGTACATTAATAAGGACGTTTCACTTTGATTTCAAAAGCTTTTTCAAGTATACATATAAAAATATAAATTGTAAATGGTGTAAATTATAAGTAAATTGTTTAATAAATGATAAAATCATAATTCTTCATAGTAAACAATGTTTTGTTTATTAAATAAAAAAAATGTATACCATTTATAATTTATATTTTTACATATATCTTGAAAAAGCTCTTGAAATTAAAACGGAACGTCCTTAATGTACATTTCTATATTTTTATGACCTAGAAATCAAGAAAAAGAAGAAATTAATATCCAATTCCTATTTTGTTTTGATTGTTACAAGCTTTTATCAAGGTTTGTACAGGCTTTCTCTAAAGCTTGGCTCAACATTGTCATTCCAACCTTGTCATATGCTTTTACAGACAAGCTTATGGGAACCTTGCCATGGTAACCTTGTCACATGCTTTTACAGACAAGCTTAACCTGTAACCTTGCTTTGGAAAAACCTTGTCCTGTGTCAACTAGCAAGCTTGTCATAACCTTGCAGCAAGCTTGCACCCTTGCCATAACAAGCATGTTGGCAAGCTTTTTACCTTGTCGGAACAACCTTTAAAAAGGCTTGTTTAAACCTTAAATTGTTATCTGGGATCTTTCTCTAGATTTTAAAAATATATTAACTTACCAACGAAACCGATTTTACAACAACAATTTAGAAAAATATATCATAGTTAATTCTATATGTAACTTTCATTCTATCTACGCTACTGCATATACCCGATTGACGCTTGATTGACTAACATTCAACGTCTTCACTTTAGTAATAAATCTTTTGGTAATTTTTTAAGTGTGTTAGAACTTTTGAAACGTAACTCTATTTCTTCAAATCTTTTATTTCGTACTATCCATCATTTGCATATCATACAAGATTTCCTTTAATACCAGCAAGAACGGATTATAAAATAAGGTGAACACAAAATATACTTGTTTTTCTTCTCAAAGCGGACGAGCCTAGAATCGTATTAGTTCGTGTTAAGACTTGCGACACTTCAACGACGTGTATATAAGAAGTGTCGTAGAGTTCTTATATGACCATGCCTACCAGGCAGATCATGACCCACATGCGGTTTTTTGAACTCTATAGTTTCGTTGACTGCAGCACCGCAGTAGCAATAAAGAATTATACATATAGTAAGGCAAGTCTTCCGATGTTTTGCGAACGAATCGAGTTGTGACATCGGACACAATGTGCGTTTAAATTACTAATTAAGTGACAATTAATTATTAGTATGGAGCTTCTGTAATTTTAGGTTAGTTTTTGTGTAGTGCGTTGTCACAATGATTATTAGAGACCGGATTATAAACAAAGAAAAACTGGAATATATGCGCAGATATATGCATCGATTTTTGAGAAAATATGCATAAATCTGGGGCATATATGCAAAAAAATTGCGACAATATGCACAATTTTTACATAAAATAAATAAGAGCAGACATTTAAACATTAACTTTATTGCACAAATTTTTTTCACAACATATTTCTAAAACAATTTATAATTAAATGTTTTTCAAAATTGTGTAAAAGAAAGTTTTGTCCTCTATCAGAATACATATGTTTCGAAATAGAAAAGCTTCTTTCAACATCCACAGATGTAATTGGTGCATTTTTTAACTTACTGCAATACATTCTAAACTAAAATTAAAGTCGAAATCGTTTCCTGTTTCACCTTGCAAAATTTTCTTAACTTTCTTCAATTTCAAATACCCCGCATTTTTATTCATCACTTTTTTTAAATTTATCGTATATGGAATTACCTATTGTACCCTTAACCTTCTTACATAGCATATCAAATTCGTCTACTATTTCGACTGATTCCGAGAGCGACATCCCTTGCGTTTCTAGTTTACGAATGAAACTTGAAACAAAGCTATAATTTGACTTAATATACAAAAGGTTTTGTAGCAATTCTGTTGATGTTACTATCTTCTACAGTTTTCTAGAGCAATGCAGTCGCAGTGATTTCAAGAATTACATTTTATTCCTTCAAAATTATCGGCGAAAAAAATTGCAGCCTCTAACCATGTCCCCATCTCGTAATAATCGGTTCAGGAGGCAACTTACACCGGAAGTCGCTCCTTATAAAATTGGATTCGTGAAGGTGCTTTAAAAATACTTTTTTGACATTGCTAATTAAATCATTAATCAAAGGGAATTGATTCCTAATGTCTTCGGCTACACGATTGAACCCATGAGCTAAACAAGTGGTATGAATAATGTTACTATAAAAAAAAATTTAATTTTGCGCGGCTTTTATCATGTATGCTGCAGCGTCGGACAACATTAGTAAAATTATTTCACAAGGTATACTTCCAGGTAAAAAGAAATTTGATAAACCTTCTTGAACGAATTGGGCAATTGTCACATTATTTGTTTTTTGAAGTTCTTTACAATAAATTAAATATGATTTACCTACAATATCTTCATGAAGAATCCTATTAACAAATGGGCAATATAACGGCCACAGTCCGTGCTTTCATTTACCATGATATAAATAAAATTATTCCTTACCAATTGTTGAATTTCTGCTATTGTTTGCTGGTAACAAGATGTGACATAATTTTTTCGTAAGGTACTTTCGTCAGGTATATTATATTTGCAATATTTTTTGCAGAAATGATTTCAAATTAACATTGTTTAATCTTGCTAATGGTATGTTAGACGAAATTAATGCGTTACACAGATCCGTATTATATCCTTCTTGTTCTGAGTTTCGTGAAGTTGATGGTACACATCGGCGTATAGATTGCTGCACACGTGCGGATCGCTTTAGTTTTTCACATTTTCCAATATGTGATGGAGTTTTAGCGTGTTGATCAATCAGGTATTTTCTCTCAGAAGACACCTACAACAACAATTGTCATTTTATATCAAAAGTTAAAGAATTTAAAAACAATTGTAAAGCTTTTAGTAAAATTAAACTTACCAGTTTACTGCAGGCTCGACAAAATATTTTGTCGCCATCCTTTACCAGTTCAGGATATATGGCTTAATCCATAAAGAAATTTTGTTCGCTATACTCATTGTATGTACGCACAGTATTTAAAAACGTAACACAATTACATGCTGTTTCGCTCAAAGATATTCAATGAATGAATAGTTTATTTGGAATTAATAATAATAAAACGTATTTACCACATCTCTTCTGCTAGGCGAAATTAAACACGTACAGTTCTTGTAAAAAAAGTATTAGAGAAACCAATGTAAAAGATTTATCGTTCTGAGAATTGTCGGTTGTCGATCTACATTAGGAATTAGTAGGAATTTTTACTAATAGAAAGGATAAGAAAAAGCTTAAATATGCAGTATATGCAACTTTTGTAAAAATATGCATAGAAATGCCTAAATATGCAATCACTAATTAGCGCTAATTAACTTCAATTAGTGTAATACGTCTACATATAGACTATAATAAGATATGCAAAAAATAAAATATATGCACTTTGCATATAATCCGGTCTCTAGTGATTATAATAAATTGTATCAGTTTTATCGTTGCCTATATTTTGACTTCTATCTGCGCGTCAGTGCTATTATATCTCAAAAATGTTTGAAATATTCATGGACACTTATTATACAGGGTGTTTAAGGTCTTATGATTTTATTTTCAAGAGCTGATTAAACATTTTTAAATGGTGAAAAACACCCCATTACGGGGTTGCACCGCTCCCTTATGGAAACTTTCTAGATCAATTTTTTGCGATGGATCAGCCCTCATCTCCAATTTTATCTGTGATCTCCCTCTATATCTTCCTGAGTCCAGCTTTCTCCTTCCATTTGTTTACTCCTGCTTTTTTAAGGTCATCTTCCACTTCCTGTAGCCATCTTATTGTAACACCTCTAATGTCACTAAATATATTTTAGTTTGGTTATCCAGCATTGATTGAATCCTATAAAATCTTTGCACAAAAGACTTTCTCCTTAAATCAAAAAAATATAGCTGTAATGCAATTGAAGATCAAGTAATCGGTGGAATACCTGTACATTTAACCATTGAGGTTTAGAAATTCCTCTCTCTATTTACGAAGGAAAAGGTATAATCACTTACAATGGTATTTCAATGCCTTGAATCTATTTTTCGATTTGTTTTTCTGAGTTAGTTATTTTTGTATTGAATTAATTATGTTATGTATGTACATATTATTGTATAAAACATAAATACAATGAATTATGCACACCGTTATGTGGAGTATACACACGAACAATGCTTTCAGTATTTAAATTTCAAGCACCAGATACACATACAAAGAGTTGATTATACCGCTTTTAATGATATATAATTTATGTGAGCTGTTAGCTAAAGATTAAATACTAAAATGCAGGAACGCTTCTTTTATCTGCGTTAGTTACATACGTGCCGCCAAACCTAACCTATACGCTGCATATTTCAACACTTACATCTTATTGTACAGTTAAAGAAATATACTCAATGACATTAGAAGTGTTGAACACTCAGAAGTAGATTGTTAACAATCTCTATGTATGTTTTCGCCTTTACGATTTAGCGCCTAAACAATTTTTTTTTGAGGTTCTAGAGACTATTGACTGTCTCAAATCTAGTCTTATTATGGGCACGGATTCAATGCCTTCCTTCGTGGTGAAGGACTGCAGATTCTTGTTGCAGCATCCGCTGTTACATATTTTTAATCTCATTATTAAACTTAAAAGCTTTCCTTGTTGCTGGAAATCCTCACGCATTGTCTTTAAGTCTGGTGATAGGAACGACATTACTAATTATCGACCGATATCTTCACTATCTTTGAATTTGCACTGTTTATACTTATTTATAGACAGATTTCTACAAGTATTACTACTTACCAACACGGATTTGTACGAGGCAAGTCCACTTTTACCAACTTGTGTATTCTTACCGACTTCGTATTCAAATCTCTGGATGCCAGAACTCAAGTTGACGTGGCTTATGTTGATTTTTCCAAAGCCTTCGACCAGGCGCAGCATTCTTTGATTGTCCGCAAGCTTGGTAATTTTGGTCTGTCAAAAGATATCATTCAGCTTTTAAAATCATACCCTACCGGGAGAAACAAGTATGTTGAGTATCGTGGTATCAAATCTTACAATTATCGTAGTACCTCTGGAGTCCCGCAGGGATCAGTCCTTGGTCCTTTACTATTTTTAATCTTTATCAATGATATAACTACTTGCTTTTCTTCAATGTACCTATTGTACGCTGATGATTTGAAAATTTGTCGGAGAGTTGAATCCCCGAGTGATTGCGGTCAGCTGCAGACGGATTTGGAATCTTTATTTGATTGGAGTCGGTCTAACTGTCTTCATTTGAATATTGCCAAATGTAAAATAATACAATTCAATCAATACAATTATAACGTTAACCATATTGTTCTGGATCGATGTCTATGTAAAGAATTTCATTTCAATACTCTCCAAAATCGTAGGGTAATAGCCCAAATACTTTTTTTGACTAAATTACTGCTGGGAGAACTGAATTTTGATGTACCACGTATCACTTCTAGAACCCCAGCAACCTTTTACCTACCAGTTGCCAATAATTATATGTTTTCTCCAATATTGTCAATGTGTCGTAATGTTAATACTTTTTGTTTTGATATATGTACACTGAGAAAAAAATTAATAGCCATAAATAAAAATAAAATTATCGTAAGTAAAAAGTTCAGCTGAATAGGGGACAAAAGCACAAATTACTTAGCACTAGTAAAAAAGAGATCCGAAACGCTGATACTAACAACAAGCAATAAGCTATGTTATTTACGGTCTATTTCATACCGGTAACTTATGAAGTTACTTATGATAATTAAACTGAAGTAGTTAAGCCAAAGAATTATGTAGTTGCAGTAAGCAAGATTGCCCTTGTCAGTAGTAGGTGTATTGCTGTGAGTGAACTATTCTATAACAGCTATCATAATTAATACAAGCTATTTAGATTACGTGTAATAAGAAAAGAGTATTATTAATGCACATTCACTAAATACCTGATATATAGAAGGTAATGGTTTGCTATAAATATAAAATATACTTACCTTAAATTTGTTGTTCAACTATAGGTAGTGTAAGAAACGAGAAGTTTAGTGAATATTTATTAAGTAGCTTACTGTGTATTCTGTTGTGAATAACTGATAAAGTACAAAAAAAAAGTTCCGCACATCTTTGATTATTTATGCAACCGCAACTATAAGTACTGTGTACCGAGCAATGCGTAATTCAAAATTGTTTGCAAATAATTTTTAATTCCTATTCAGTGTGCTGTAGCTGCGATTGCATTAATAATTGAAGATTAAATTCGCAATTAATTTGCTAAAGATCGTACATAATACTTATTACTTAAGAAAAAAAAGCAGTATTATTAGTAATAGTTTTATTTTGTATAGGACAAACACTATGACTACCTATATGATGAAGATATTGGTTTCACTTTAACAACAGTTTTTTTTTTAACAATTACAACATAATGACTCATAAAATATATTCCTTAATAATGAAAAAATGAAATAAAGCAATAATAAAAGATAAGGTAAATGCCCCCTTGAAACGTTATTTAGTTATTGAATTATTGAAATCTAAACAAAGGACAAAGAGAAATATGGCTTGAAGTTGCAACTAATAACAAACAAAGAAATAATATACTGGCGGTAACTTCAGTTTCTGTTAGTTCTTTGTACTTTGTACTGGGATTCTTTGTACGGATGGGGCCTTGAGTCAACCCACCCGGTATTTTTAAAATATTTGCGTTCCAACTTGGTCTACAATGGCCGTACTCCTTGGCCACCCTTTTTCGAACGACCTTTTCCACGTCCGTAACTCTATTTGATGCTAGCACGCGCCTGCCGCGTAGCCGTCTCGGGACTATTTCATTACTCCGCCGCATTAGCCAATCAGGAATAGTAAAAACAGTCACGGGTGGCAGAAAACTCAAATATTTGTGGCAAGTTGTTAGCCTATTTAAGAAAATACATGAGTTTAATAGCGCATCAGCATTGTTGTTTCTTCTACTAACCATGTGCTGTAGTTAGCTTACACGTACCATAGTCATAGTAGTATGTTTACTTACCACAAATTTGTCAGGTACGCTGTGTAATAGCGTTAATAAAAGCACTATTACAGTAACAACTTGCATTCAGGAAACTGGTTTGAGTTGCTGGTATTAATTAACGAGAATAGTTCCAAGTAAAACTTTATCTATTGTAAATAATTTTTTATCAAGTAAACACTTTACTTAGCCCATTTTTCTCAGTGTACGAAAAAGAGCAGCTTTTTAAAACTGCTATCCAAAAGTAGCAAAAGCAGGCAGTAGCTGCTAACGTAAAGAAACAGTTTTATACATCACTAGATTGTATTGAGATGGGTGATATTCACCTACGTTCGCTGTTATTTGCGTTGCCTAGATATTAGAAAGCTGTCCAGATATATTTTTCCTTAACTGTATGTAGTAATGTATGTAGTAACCTAATAAATATTAATGATGTATTTAACATATTATGTACTTAATATGTTATGTAGAATACAGATGTGTATTGTATATTTACGTAGCTGTAATTATCTCAAGGCAAACGACGCGAAGACTGTGCAAACGATAATATTGTTTCTCTTACAATTAGCACTATTATTTGTCAATGTTCGGTTTATTACAATCGATAAAATAGATATTATTAAAATTAATTCACAATCAATGCTTTCTTGCTTCCAAACAATTCACATATACGAGAACGTTATACGTTAAATTTTATCAACACGAATCCAACTAATCGTCTTCCTCGTTTACTTTTATGCCCTTTTATTTTTTTCCTCGTCTATTTGTCCGCGTGTAATTATACTGAAATACAAGTCCATCCATCTCGATTGTAGATAATGTTCGTTTTTATCCCTCATTAAGTGGTATACTACGTCCGATGCATACAAGAAGAGAGAAGGACTAAAAAAACGACTCTACTAGCTACGGCCTACGCAAGACTGGTTAGACCTGTTCCCCGTGTGTACAGTTGTAGGAGAATAGGACGGGATAAAAAGTAATTTTATCTGAGTTTACCTTGGCGGGAGGGCACTAGAGATCAGCTGGGATTGTGTGTATACAGTGAGTACGCTGTCGATCTGTCGATGTGCGTACACTGTAAAATATATAGTATTTTGCCCATGGTTAATATCATGGAATATTATCATGTATATAACGTTGGTGATTTTCCACAATAAATCATGTAAATTTGTTTTATTATGTTTTTTTTTTCTAGGATATTTAACATTGGAAAAGAAATTCGGGTAAAATTATAGCTTTTTCATGTAAGTTTAAGATGTAACAAAAATTCAAAAGGAATCATAAAAAAAAACCAATGTACATTTTGTATTACTCTCAAATTTTACTTAAAAGTGTAAATTGACATTTTTTTTTTGGGTATTTAGTCACTTTAAAGTATTGTACTAGTTAACTATTAATTTTGCTTAAAAAGATGAGGATCTTTTATATTTATTTGTTTTTACTGAATTTTCGAGTAAAAAACTGATAGATATCATGGAAAATACGAGGAATTCATACGCCGCAATGGTGATAGGTTATGGATATTTATCTGTGCGCGTAGGGAATGCTATTCGTTTGTCGAAACTTATGTATTGGGCTCAATTGAATCATGATAACGTCACAAACAATCCTAGGTTTCGCGTAAGCGGTGTTCATTCTTGATCCCTGTTGGCGCGATTCACCTGGTTGGGCGTAAAAGAGATTAGGTAAGTTGCTTGCCTCTCTTTATAAAAAATACATGATTGAAAATTACTTCAGTGTTCAGAGTTCATATAAATATTACATACGAATTTTACAGTACAATGTGAAATTTACTAGATGGTAGAAATTTTACCTTATGAAGCAAATTTATCTGTAAAATTGTAGGCAATTTTGTTACCAACGATTTTACAAGTAATTTTACTGCAACTTTTTTTACAGTGTACAGCAGTGTTGGATATCGTCGAATAATCTCGATTATATTCGAATAAATAATTGAATAACATTTTTAATATTCTTTAGTCAGTATTGGGGTATTGTTGAATAGTGATCCGAAGACACAGTTTAGTTGTGCATTTTTTCCAACAGAAACCTTTTATACAATATGGTGTGTCATGTAACAGTGGTCAATATCAACTTTTTTATTTTAAATACTACACCCTGTATATTAATCAATTTTTGGATTCCTCAGAAAATTCTAGACACATTTGATGTACAATTTCCTATACCTATCTTCAACTGTTTAGGAAATATTAATTGTTTTCAGTTTTTTTTTGCAAAAAAATAACATTAAAGAAAGAAAATTATTTAATCACAGAAATTCGTTACAACACACTCAAAAACTGTAAATACTTTTGTTTACTTTTGTTTAAAAAGGCCTGGCCTTAGCAAATTGTTGCCTGCCTGCAGTTTAGTTGTCAGTGTTATAGTCGTTTGAATTTATGTAATGAATGTAAACGTATTACACTAATTGAAGTTAATTAGCGCTAATTAGTGATCGTATATATTGCATATTTAGGCATTTCTATGCATATTTTTACAAAAGTTACATATATTGCATATTTAAGCTTTTTCTTATCCTTTCTATTAGTAAAAATTCCTAGTAATTCCTAATGTAGATCGACAACGAAAATTTCTCAGAACGATAAATCTTTTACATTGGTTTCTCTAATACTTTTTTGCAAGAACTGCACGTGTTTAATTTCGCCTAACAGAAAGGATGTGGTAAAATAGTTTTATTATTATTAATCCAAATAAACTATTCATTCATTGAATATCTTTGAGCGAAATAGCATGTATTTGTTTACGTTTTTAAATACGGTGCGTACATACAATGAGTATAGCGAACAAAATTTCTTTATGGATTAAGCCATATCCTGAACTGATAAAGGATGGCGACAAAATATTTTGTCGAGCCTGCAGGTAAACTGGTAAGTTTAATTTTACTAAAGACTTTACAATGTTTTGGAATTCTTTAACTTTCGATATAAAAATGACAATTGTTGTTGTAGGTGTCTTCTGAGAGAAAATATCTGATTGATCAACAACGCTAAAACTCATCACATATTGGAGAAATGTGAAAAACTAAAGCGATCCGCATGTGTGCAGTAATCTTACGTCAATGTGTAGCATCAACTTCACGAAACTCAGAACAAGAAAAATATAATACGGATCTATGTAACGCATTAATTTCGTCTAACATATACCATTAGCAAGATTAAACAATGTTAATTTGAAATTATTTCTGTAAAAATATTGCAAACATAATATACCTAACGAAAGTACCTTACGAAAAAATTATGTCACATCTTGTTACCAGCAAACAATAGCAGAAATTCAACAATTGGTAGGGAATAATTTTATTTATATCATGGTAGATGAAAGTACGGATAAGTGTGGCCGTTATATTGCCCATTTGTTAATAGGAATTCTTCATGAAGATATTGTGGGTAAATCATATTTAATTTATTGTAAAGAACTTCAAAAAACAAATAATGTGACAATAGCCCAATTCGTTCAAGAAGGTTTATCAAATTTCTTTTTACCTGGAAGTATACCTTGTGAAAAAATTTTACTAATGTTGTCCGACGCTGCACCATACATGATAAAAGCCGCGCAAAACTTAAAATTTTTTTATAGTAACATTATTCATACCACTTGTTTAGCTCATGGGTTCAATCGTGTAGCCGAAGACATTATAGGAATCAATTCCCTTTGATTAATGATTTAATTAGCAATGTCAAAAAAGTATTTTTAAAAGCACCTTCACGAATCCAATTTTATAAGGAGCGACTTCCCGGTGTTAAGTTGCCTCCTGAACCGATTATTACGAGATGGGGTACATGGTTAGAGGCTGCAATTTTTTCGCCGATAATTTAGAAGGAATAAAAAATGTAATTCTTGAAATCACTGCTGACTGCATTGCTCTAGAAAAACTGTAAAAAGATAGTAACATCAACAGAATTGCTATGTACAAAACCTTTTTTATATTAAGTCAAATTATAGCTTTGTTTCAAGTTCCATTCGTAAACTAGAAACGCAAGGGATGTCGCTCTCGGAATCAGTCGAAATAGTAGACGAATTTGATATGCTATATAAGAAGGTTAAGGGTGCAATACGATAAATTTAAAAAGTAATAAATAAAAATGCGGGGTATTTGAAATTGAAGAAAGTTAAGAAAATTTTGGAAGGTGAAACAGTAAACGATTTCGACTTTAATTTTAGTTTAGAATGTATTGCAAAGTTAAAAAATGCACCAATTACACCTCTGGATGTTGAAAGAAGCTTTTCTATTTCGAAACATATATATTCTGATAGAAGACAAAACTTTCTTTTACATACAATTTTGAAAAACATTGAATTATAAATTGTTTTAGAAATATGTTGTGAAAAAAATTTGTGCAATAAAGTTAATGTTTAAATTTCTGCTCTTATTTATTTTATGTAAAAATTTTGCATATTGTCGCAATTTTTTTGCATATATGCCCCAAGTTTATGCATATTTTCTCAAAAATCGATGCATATATTCCAGTTTTTCTTTGCATATAATCCGGTCTCAACTTATTAGTTTTTGAGTGTGTTGTAGCGAATTTCTGTAATTAAATAATTTTCTTTCTTTAATGTTATTTTTTGCAAAAAAAAAAACTGAAAACACTTAATGTTTCCTAAACAGTTGAAGATAGGTATAGGATACACGAGTGCGATACTTTATATATCTGGTGACTTTAGAACCTACCACACAGTAGCGCCCCCTTTGACCACATTTTCATTCAAATAAATCGTCATGAAACAAAACCAGAAATCGTTTAAACAATAAAATTTTGATGGGCATGTCGTGTTAAGAAGAAAATGTTTTTAAAACAGATAATATTGCTACAACTTTAACCTAACACCGGGATTGTTAAATACAATTATTATATTTCGTGTTTAAACTGAACATATCATCTTATGTAAACAGAAATCATTCACGTCTAAAATGATGTGAGAAGCTTGAATATTTTGTGTTTGGACCGTGTCATATGTTAGTTAAACAGTTTTAAGGGGAGGTTTACATATATATATCGGAAAAGTCCAAAAACTTTGAGCTTTTTTTTTCAGACAAAGGAAAAGATATACGAAATACGGCTTTTTCTTAATAAATATATTAAAATTTGAACATTAAAAAAATATATTTTTTTTAAAGACAAGACCACTATAACGTTCGCTATTTGTATCTAGGTAGCAATGTGTACAGAAAACACGGTCAAACTGCGTAAGCTCTAGCATACGCAAAAGTGATCCGAAATTGAAGATAAAAAGAAGAGTTAGAAATATATTAAATTTGTTGGAGGTTATACCTAAATTTAACCAAATAAGTCGAAAGCAAACAATGTGGCAGATACCTGGACTTTGATTTGACTATTTTCTATTTCTTTTTTGTGTGTATGTGGATATAAAAATGTGGAATATTGCAATTTTTAGTATATTATAGGTATAACCTCCAATAAAAACTGTTTACATTAAGAAACCAAAAGCATTAAGTTGATATATTGAACACTTGAGAACTAGAACTAACGCAGATTTGAAAAATCATGTTTCGAGAAAAACGCGTTCAAAGTTTCTCAGCAAAATTTTACAAATAGTTCAACATACACTTAGTCAGCTATTCCAGCACCATACATTAATCCTTCTTCTTCTTCATACTTCTGCATTTGCAAAATTTGTTGCTTCCCTTTAGACAGCACAGCAAATTTTGCAGCGCTGGACATACTCTGCTCTGCTCGTTGTATGCGCTGACGATCAGAATTGATGACGAAATTTTTGGCATCAAGTCCTACTGCAATTCCCACCGCATTCATTATTTGTAATACAGAAATGTAACCTTCATTGAATAAAATTCGCGGCAATGTAGGTAGCAAGTTGAATTGTTTATGGGTCGCAGTGTAAATCTTTTGGAGCTAGTTTCTACGCACATGAACTAAACGAGTCGTTTCAGTTTTGACAATTTTTTCCAATGCATCTTTGCAAGAAATCACTCTAGAAAAAACTTCATAAATCGGCCTAATAGCATCTTGATTTTTTTTTTTTTTGCAAAAGAGAGTCATGTATGAATGAAGCAAGCTCAACCTTGGCTTCTGCAACGCGCCACTTACACAGGCTGTCTACACCTTTTGGACAATAAATGTGTCGTGGATCCGCGTCGGTTGAACATTTATAATGAAATGTAGCCCAAATAGCTGCCTTCATTTTTATGCAGAATCTGGATGCTGTCTAATTGCTAGTCCACAGTACACTATTGTTAAATTATCAATAACTTTGTCAGTCAGTTTACCAGCGCCCTTTCTTCAAAGTCCACTCATTCTTTTTTGTACATCTCCAACGCATTCTCTTTTTTTCTTGAACAGTAACATCTTCGTACGGCTAAAAATCACAAATTGCTTAAAAAGTTGTCTTGTCTTAGTCGCCTATCTGAAATCGTGCGAAAATTTCTTTTAAGGCATCGCATCGACTTCCATTTTTTCCTGTGCTACTCTGATGATCCGTAGTGCGGTTACCTTTGCCATCATATTCTAGCCAGCTTTTATAAGAAATTTAGTGTAAGTAAGTGCATCTGCAATAAATTGATACATTTTATGGTAAGTAGTTTTCTAAAGCGTGGGAAAGTGTGTTTTAAGTAAAAGAAATATTGTTAGATCAGTTTCTCCAAATCTGCGTTTTATTTCGGATCTAATTGCTTCATATTATTGTAATATAAATAGCTACTCTGTCGTTTATTTGTGATCCCGACTGCAGTGGCATTTCTAATCATTAAAGACAACTATACATACACTAACAAACAATAAGTATGATATTTCGACCCGAGCCGCCCCGAGTCGAATATAGTATTACATCAAATTTGCTCCGTTTGTGTTCGGTACACCCGCTCTC
Source organism: Protaetia brevitarsis (assembly GCA_004143645.1). Lineage (NCBI taxonomy): Eukaryota > Metazoa > Arthropoda > Insecta > Coleoptera > Scarabaeidae > Protaetia > Protaetia brevitarsis. Next base: position 62,933 of record RXPK01001389.1, on the reverse strand, counting down.
TTAATAAGCCGCAGCGGCTTAAACAATGCGAATATTACGAAACCGCTTTAACCATGTATGTTATATATTTGGAGCTTTCAAAAAATGCAAAAAACCAAAAATCGATTTTTCCAGTCAAATACATGTAAACCTCCCCTTAAGTGATTTCTGACTTCGAGAACACTTCGCGATAGCAGATTTAAAATGTTTTGGGCACTTGACGATTCGATTCTGCCATTTTCTACATCGTAAACTGCAGATATCCTATTATTCACCTCATGCCAATACAGACTTACCTTTTCCTCGGCGATAATCATTTGAAATTCAAACACGTTTCTATGCGCATATACATACAACACTGCATGTTTACTTCGGATTATTGCATACAAACGCTGCAGTTCGTTTAGTCAGCACTTAAAGCGCTTTTCATGAAAACTTTCACTAATTTGCACTATGTAGCCGAGGCTAGTCATCACAGCTGTGTGGCCCTGAGGTCGGTGAACTTTTCTCGCTGTGGCTACGTGCAGTATCTTACTGGCTTTTCAATCCCCATCTCTGCTTAGCAGGTTCATGTATGTATATATGTACAACTACGAGCATCTAAATCGAAACCGAATTTGAATTTCATAGTTTTTCCTATAACGATACTGAAGATGAACGTCGTAAACTTATACACAGAGATTCAAAATGATTGTCAATTCCGCTCCTATAGATAGTAACAGGGTGTAGGTATATGCCGCGTGTTTGTAATGAAGGTTTGAACTAAGTCAGTGTTGGAACATAAGAAAGTAAACGGATCTGTCATAAATAAGGAAAACGTAACCTATATTTGAACTCGCATTATATAAACGACTATGGATTGGTGTTTCTGCTTGTAAAAGAAATGTAATTAATTTAACTTTACTAAATTATGATTTTACATTCAGTACTAACTGGTGTTTAACTAAATTTATTTATTACTTTAAATTATAACATACAATTAGTATAATTATTAAGTGACAAAACTGCATCTCTCAGTTCTTCTATGGTATGCATGGGGTTTCTATAGATCCTATTTTTTAGATAGCCGAACATGAAGTAATCTAATTAGATCAGGCGATCTTCGTGGCCATCTTTCTGCTCTAACGAACCTGTCAGCAAAAAACTGTTGAAGATATTGGCAGGTTTGTCGAGCAGTATGTGCTGGAGCATTATCGTGCTGAAAATAACCTGCTTCAAGCTCATTTTCTTGTAACTCTGCAATAAACAATTCCAACATATGTTGGTAACGTTGGGCTGTTACAGTTTCCTCGAAGAAAATTGGCACTATTATTCGTTGCCTGGACATAACTAACCAAACTCCAACTTTTACGGGATGCAATTGCGTTTCTCGAAATTCGTGTGGATTTTCTGCATACCAGATACGATAGTTTTGTGAATTGATATAGCCTGTTAGATAAAACCAGGCTACATCCGAGAAAAATGATTTGTTTAGCAAGTCATCGTCCCTTAAATTGTTATTAAACCAATGACAATATTCCAATCGCCTATCGTGATCTAATGGTAATAATTCCTGTACCGTAGAAACTTTATAGGGATGAAAATGTAACTTTCTTTCGACAGCTCATTGCGCTGAAGTGTATGATAAGCCTATAAAATTATAAAATGTAATAAACTATTTCCCTTAATGTTAATATTGATTTTTTACCTGTTTATTGAGCTATTACCACAGATAAATTTCCTTATTTTTTTACAGTATTCAGAAATACTATTGTTGGTGATATTAGATGTAAATATAAACGATTTGAAAAAAATTATAAGATAAATAATCGAAAGATACTACAACACGCACGCCAATGTCGCTAAATGTCAAGAAAATTCATTTAATGTATGAAATTTGTATGTAGCTAACTTCGCTCATTAAATTGGTAATAAGTATCGATAAATCTTTCCTGAAAACAGTATTTTTCTTACGACAATCATTTTGAATCACATGGTATATAAGAAAAAACCCAAATTGGTCAACTATAGATGTACACTCTAGTAAACAAACGATATTCCCTTTTATATCTGCGGTGCGTACAGGGTAATTATGTGTCTATAAATACGCCATTGTATTTACGATTATGATGTAAAGGAGAATAAGATTCCTGGTATTTTGAGTATAAAATTCTAACAGCTGAAATGCCGTGAGATCGAATAAAACTGTCCTGACCCTACACCACTTTCCACGAAGATTATATCAATATTTACATCCACTGTTTCGAATGAAGTTACTTAATAAAAAACATTAACGTGCGGTCATTGTGCGGTTTTTGTCTAATTGTACGTATGCAACTTAATATACACTAATATCAACCAGGACAACAAGTGTAGTGCACCAAAATTGCATCTAAGGCAAGTATGGGCAACCTTTGACCTGTTGTGGGCCAAACTTTAGTGTGCAAATACGTTCGCGAGCCGCGTTTAAAAGTAGTGCATTTTAAAGTAGTGTTCCTAATTTTTAGCGATAGATATCAGACGTGAAATAATACGACAATGTTATTATAATGCAATTTATTAAAATAACAAAAATGAAATGAAAAAAATAGGTACAGCATTATAATTAAATCCTGAAATTTGGAATTATTACAAACTACGAAAGTTAAATAGCGACAACGAAATCAATGAGATCCTTCAGCTTGAATTTGAGAAACTAATCCATCGATGTTTATGGATGAATTCCACTAATACAAAGACGTAAAGAATTTTCCAAATTATCGTCAGTCAGCCTTGTACGATGTTTTGATTTATTAATAACTTTCATCATTGAGAAGAACTGTTCGCATTTATAAGTACTGCCCAACGCAAAAATCAATCTTCTTGCGAATTTTCTAAGCTCCGGAAAATGGTCTTCTTCGAGGTATTTCTTGTAGAAATCGCGCAACTCCACGTCTTCAAATTTAGATTTTAGGAGTGAGTTTTCTTGAAGCTCGATCAACTCCATTTGCAAATGTAGCATTTTCTACATTACTTTTTGTTGCAGTAGCTAATAAATTGAGACTGTCTTCCATGTTTTTAAAATCGCTTAATCTGTTCGAAAATTGCTCCGACAGTAAATTGAGTTCTTCAGGATATTGAGCATAAGCAGTATTTTCATACGCAGAGAGCGTGGTGAAATGGTAACTGTTACCAGACAGCAACTGTGCCTCCCACAAGCGGATTTTGTTTTGAAACGCTTTCAAACGGCTGTACAAATCATTTACTAACTGTCCTTGTTTCTGAAGTTTCAAATTTAAATCATTCAAATGGCCTGTAAGGTCGACCACAAATGCTAAGTCGCATATCCATTTTGGGTCACCCAATTCAGATAGTGGTTTATCTTTTATTTGCATAAAATCTGCTCTCTCATTTCTAAGCTCGTAAAACCGGTTCAGCATTTTTCCTTTGCTTAACCATCTGACTTCACAATAATATGTTACATCGTCATATTCGGCTGATATTTCATCCAAAAACGCCTTGAACTGACAATGATTAAGCCCTCGGGATCGAATAAAATTGATGGTTTTTACTACCACATTAATAACATTCTGGAGTCGAATGGACTTAGAACACAAGTTCTATTGGTGGATAATGCAATGAAGGACTATCAAATCATCTTTTTGCACATTTAATTCAGTTGCTTTTTCATACAAAATTCCGATGAAATCTTTACGTAAGCCGACCATAGAAGGTGCACCATCTGTGCATACACCAACTAATTTTCACCATGGCAAACCAAAACTTGCGAATACCTTTTCAACTTCATTAAAAATGTCCTCTCCTGTAGTGGTTCCTTTTAGCGGCTATAAAGCAAGCAATTCCTCAGTAACAGTGAACTCTTTATCAACACCTCGAATAAATATAGCCAGTTGAGCTGTGTCAGACAAATCGGTACTCTCGTCTAATGCTATGGAAAATGATTCAAAACCAGCCAGACGGTCAGTCAAAGTTGTTTCTATATCATTAGCAATCATTTCTATGCGTCGGGCAACAGTTCGACTAAGTTTTTCAAACTCATTTTTCTTTTCAGGACACAAAACACTGCAAACTTCTAACATACACTCCTTGATAAATTCTCCTTCGGCAAATGGTTTTAATGACTTTGCCAATTTTGAACTAACTATAAAACTAGCTTTCAGAACATTATGAAGTTGTGTTCTTTATTTATGAAACATTTGCTGCTGTTTTTCCAAATTTGCGGTAAGCTTTTGGATTTTGTCTTTTCTTATTTGTCATGTCAGTGAGTGCAGCATATAGGATGCTTAGTTGAGTAATGCCTATTTATATTGAATTCTTTCATCGCTGAAATGGATTCATTACACAGCAAACAAATAGGCTTACCATTGTGCAAGATAAAAAAGAATTCTTCAGTCCATTTTTCTTGAAACCGGCGATCCTCTGCATCTACTTTTCGTTTCTTTCCACCAGACATCATTTTCGTTTACTTTTCGTTCGATAAACTGAATAACAAAGTATAATAATTAGTAAGCACTCAAGATGCACACAAAGTCACAAAGCAAATTGACGCCACTAGCAGTTCGCTAGGATATCGCTTGTCGAAGTTATCACCTCGGTAACTCAAATAGAACTGAACTAAAGTTCGGGCCATCCACCCGCTTATTATATAGGCAAAATGAAGGAATGATCTAGAATCGTCTAGTGTAGAATATTTGAGAAGCTGTAATCTTTTGTTGCGCTGCTAGTGAGGCAGCAAACATCAAAGGCTTTGTTGTTTGCCGCCTCACTCTTTGATGATCGCCGCCACTCAGCTTGCTCGCTCACTTGATTCCGCAGGAGCAAGCGACAAACCCCATATCACTCGATCTTCCTCATTTGGAGTGAGTATGAGTAAGTAGTGTAATATTTTTTTTAATTAGGTTTTTCAAAATGTCTCGCAGGCCGGATCAAATCTTACAGCGGGCCGGTTGTAGCCCACATATGGTTTAAACAATATATATTGTAAAAATACATATTTATGTCATATCTTAACTTATATCAGACATTCTTCATAATTTATACGAGGTACTGAATAGATAATAATGAATGCATGCTTTTCATAGCCATACGCTCTACAACAAAAATATAATATAAATTAAAAAATTGGAAACATGTTTCTTTTACATACCTGCACTGCTTATATGCTGTGTTCAAAGTGAGAACCACCATTATTTATGCAAGCATCTACCCTCTTCTTCATGTTTTCAGAAACATTTATTAATTGCTCATTTGTAATATTCTCTATTTCATTTCCTATTGCTTCTTTCAATAGATCCATATTATGTAAGTGGTTCTGATAAATTTTATTTTTTAGATGACCAAATAAAAAAAAAGTCAAGCGGTGTAAGATCGAGTGATCTAGATGACCAAAATAGCCAATAACTCTGTTATTAAAAAAACTCTGCAAATACTTGCTTGTAAAGGTCTCGTTTTAGATGATTATCGCTGTACATACTTACAAATAAATACACGTTTCTCAATACGATGGAAAATAAATCTGACACTGGTATGAGCTACATACTTATACATCATAAGATCGACTTTTCTAATCAGATAAACTGCAATGCTGGTACCATTTAGACCTCTTAAGTATTTATTTGATGTTAAATAAATGAAAGCTGTTTATATATGTACTTACTTAAAGCTTTTTCTTAATGATTAAACCGTATTTGTCAAATCAACATTTTTTACTGCGACTAATCGATTGAAAAGTCTCGATTCTGAACAATGATCCTTTTGTTTAACTACCAACTTTCGAAATGTCATTCATGCTTTAAGAAGAATATTATACAGCGTGTTTCAGAACAGAACATGATTCTATAAATTTACTACACTTGTTGAAAAGGTTTCTTTTATTAAAAATGTGACAGATCTTTTAGGTCGCAGTGTAAACATCACCCTTCCATTTATATACGTACATATTAAAAATGTGGGTCAAATAAATGTTATTTTCTTAAAACAATAGATCAATAATTTCTAATAACGTATTATATATATTATCTTGAAACACAGAAATACGCTTCGAATTGGTTTAACCATTCCCAAGTAGCATCAAATATTTATAAAATGTGTATTATTTATTTTTATATTCGCAAAATAACAAAACCATATTTTAAGTAAGTATATTTATTATCTTTTCCTCGGGATTATTACAGTTGTGACAAAATTTAGCTACGAAAATCCCTATGCACTTAAAATGACAAACTGCTTTAACAATAATTATTATTAAAATAAACAAATAGTTAACAAACAAAAGAAGCTTTCCGCATCTCAAATTCAGAATTCATTGAAAGGATATGAATGTATATTTAGATATGCAAGGAAAAAATCTTTTTGTCGGGGTGAGACACCCCTTCAAAAATCCATCAATTTTTAGTTTTTTCCATATAACTCTTGAACGGTAAAAGATAAAAATAATGATTAAATCTAAAAATCACTTCATATCGAAAGTTCTTCCATAAGACATGGTACTATGGTATATACAGAGTGTTACATTAAAACGCAAATCTTGTATGGTGAGCATATTTGTGACAATATGGACAGGAGTTTTAAAAATGAAAGTTGTTTTATTGGTTAAATCTGGAAACTGAAAATAGTTTACGTGCATCAATTTATACAGGGTGTTGCAATAGTAAAAATTAAGACGCAAAGTGCACTCAAAGCTGTTTTACTATAAAATATCTACTTCAAACATGACAAGTACTTAATATAAGAGAAAAAAAACTACGAATATACAGGGTGTTGCACTTAAGCGCAAATTTTCAATTACGGAGATGTATTTTTAAGGTTCAAAGTTGAGCAAAATACGAACTATATTTCTTTATTTTTTTTTTTACTTATTCTAGTTGCCAAACCAGAAAAAGAAAATTCACAGTAGGGTACTAATTACTTCAAGTTCAAAAATAAAATCAAATCAAAATGTTTATATAATTGTAAGTAGATTTAAACTTCAAACAACTTTTATTTAAAACTTTCTTTTATTAACCATATTAGCACAAATATTAAAAACCACATTAGAATTTATAATTTTTATACTGTGTGATCTTAAACTAAGGTTGCACTAGGAAAACTTTAATTGGTAAAAACTTGTTTGTTTTAAAATGGAACACACGTATTTTTTGTGGAATCTTACAGTGTTAAATATTTCAAGTCTTATCGAGATATCACTTTTTCCTCGCCATGAGAAGAGTATTACAACTGTACTAAAATCACATAAATGTGTAACAAATTAATTAATGAGATTCCTTGATAAAACACTATTTATAATGTATTTAGGCTAAAACTTTTATTTTTTTACTCATTTTACTGTGATTATTCGCACAATCTATGGAGTGGTTATAACATTTTGTTTGCAACTGTCCCCAGTGACCAACTATATTTATTTCATATTTTATAAATATTTAAAAAATATTAAATCTTCCTTGAATATTAGTTATATTAATATAATATGCATAAAATATATTATAGAAAATATATTAGGAAAACATTTAAAAAATATATATGTTATGTAGCATTAAAAATATTTTATTGCAAATGTTTTCTCAATACAATGTTTTCATAACTCTGCAAGAATATTTTGCTTTGTATTTCTGTAAATATTTATTTCATATAAAAAAAAAGATTGAATTTTTGCTTTTGTACATTTGGTGCGTATGATGAATAATATAAAATGGGTAAAATATGCATACATATTAAGTAGATATGTACCTATTTAAAATGATAGTTTAAAGATTAAATTAGATAATATATATCTAATATAATTTAATTAGTATCTAAGTTGAGCTCTGTAACTTTTCTATTAATATATCTGCGTTTGGTATTATATTATTTGTAATATTTGTAAGTTGCGAACGTCAACACAACACCTCTATTCATTACGGTGCCGGTGTTATATGATTTAGTATTGTTTATGCGTCTATGGATTAGGTACATAGAATGCATACGCGCACGTGCGTATCATCAACATTTTCATTCGTTTGTCCGTTACATGTCATAGTTTATAATAGTATACGATTAGGGCAGATTAGGGTTAACTGTGTAATTTATTATTGCGGAGTGTATTTTAGTGTTTGTGGTGACTACGAGGTAAGCAAAACTTTGAACATGTCATGGCATTTATAAGATAATTGGAATGCTCAACATCGCTATGTACAGAAATCGTTTAATAATATAATTGTAGGAAATTTTATGCATCATATATGTACTGCATCTACCAGATAAATTGCTAGTTGATTTGCTTAAGAGATTCATCTCGGTAGATAAGCGTCATAACCTCAAATAGAGGTTAGAATACGTTGTGTTGTTTTATTGTTTGTACGTAGAATGTTTTCAAATATTATGAAATAAAGTAAAAATAAGTATCGTAAGTATTAGAATGTAGCTACCACTCCAATTATTGTAAATGCTCCAAATGTATTAGTAGGTGTTGATAATGTTGTACGATGTTTTATTCATGTATGATCTAATACAATTGGCATTGTTTTAGAGGCCACAAGGAAACGCCATGAGAGCGCCACTACCGAAGATATGAAAAAGCCATAGGGTTGTACCTGGCACCAGCCAGGCTAGACTTAAAAATGAGTATTTTTCATTTTTATTGGCTTATTCAAATAAAATGATAATAAATACGTTTATTTTTTATTTAGAACACTTCAATTAAAAAATAGTGATTAATTTGATAAACCTTCAGTATGCCTTAAAAGATGCCAGAATTATTGATTATTATCTTGTATGGTGAATGTGAAAAAACAAGTTCTTGCCTTTTAGATAACTCTATGTATGTTTCAACTTTTCGTTATCGACGTTATACATTCTAAATAACCAAGAACAATTTTAGTTCATTTTGACAAATTAAATAGATTGCATAAAAAATCTCAATTTTCATTTAAATAATATTTTACAAATATTTTAGAAAATATATCGCGCTTACATTAATTTTAAAATATGGAATAAATATTTTAATTGAATATTTTATCTATATTTAGAAAAAAAATATGAAAAATATATTCAAAAACTTCTCACGAAAAATATTTATAAAATATATTTTTAAAAATATCTATGTAATATTTCTGGTTGTTAGGGGTATATGCTGGATTGGAAAAATTACTTCTTTAAAGAAGTGGGGAAGAAAAAATATTAGACAATAAAATTTTATTATTTTTATTGGCATTTTATCAACTTTTCACATAATATCTATGTAATCGTTCCATAATATTATTCATATCATAATATTTCTATATAATAATATATGTATAATAATTATCAATTTGATAAAATATAAGTTTTATAAGACGTACAAGATTTTCTGTACTATCACACATATTCGCATTAAAAAAAAATCATATTAACAATAATTAATTATTAATTAACCACAATCATAGCAATAATACAAAAATCATCAGCAATAAATAATACTCACAAGGGAAACTTAATCGTTACAAAACTCATATGGGTTTAAATAAGTATTATAATAATAAAATAAATGTTATTTATTTATCGATAGTGTTATGATCAATGAATGGATATATTCGAAGATTTTCATCAATGAGAAATGGTGAGAGATATCTAGATTAGCATTGCAGAAACGGAAATAAAAATATAAGTCTTTTCGAGACAGAAATACTTTTTAGATATCGTTATAAAGAAAAATTTGGTGTATGATACAAAGATAAAAAAAGCGGTAGATGTGGTGTGTTTTCTTTAAATACTATTTTATTAAATGTACGTACAGTAGTATGTCATAATTTTTTTTTAAACGACTACAGCATACAAAAATTACAAAAAAAAATGTTTTTAATTCCATCAATGTATGTTGTATATATTTGATACAAATAATTTATTTCAACTATGAAGGAGGTAGTGCAAAGTTTATGATGTAACTTAAAATAAATTTCAACTGTTTTGACTTAAATATATGACCAACTTGTCGCATTCTGTAGTTAAAATTAATTCAGAATTCGTCTACATAACATCACAAGTATATATGAAAACTCTGTAGCTATATAATATGAATATCTGGTGCTGCCATCTCTGAGGTGTTTTCTAAATCACGTCACAAACTTTTAAGTATAAATTCAAACGCAACTTTGGTCCTGCTAAATATAATGCAATTACATATGTAGTATATTTTTAAGATTTGTGACATTATTTAAAAAACAGCTTGTATACAGGATGAATTTTTTATCTTGAGACAACGGAATATCTCTAAAACACCGCATCAAATCAAAAAAAGATCTTAATAAGATTTGTTATAATGTAGGGGGATCACTGAATGGTGTCGAACTCGATCCCCCACCACACCCCCGCAGAGTGGGAGGGGGGACAACTTTGAAATCTTAAATGGGAACCCCGATTTTGTATTGCAGAATCGGATTTTACGCCATCAAGTATGTAGTTTTTGTTTGAAACTTTTTTTTCGATTCGTAACAGATTGTGCTGTAATCGCAAAAAAAACATGATTGTGAACATCTAGAAAAAATACATAAAAAAGAGAAGCAAGCAAACATGATTTTGTGTTTTTTTATTTTAACATAAACTAACATTTCAAAAAGCCATGTGTTCGAAGCTGTGCCCCTTCACTTGGATATATTTATTTATTCGCAATTGGAATGCTATTCAACGATACAAAACCGCACTTTATTCAGTACTTGACAAGCTGTGAATACTTACACATTGTCCGATCCCCATTTAGATTATTAATTATTAATGCAATACAAATTAGTTAGTGTTGAATATTTGAACAGTAATGGAGGCTATAACATTACAAGAGAGAATTGAAATGATTTACATCTTTGAAATGTTATTTATTTAATGTTAAAATAAAATAAAAAAACAAAATCATGTTTGCTTGCTTCTCTTTTTTGTGTATTTTTTCTAGACGTTCACAATCACAAGAGATGATACTAAAACATTAATTTTGAAACTTCTTTTCTTGACCATGTATATATACTTTAATTTCTTCGTTTTCTTAGCTTTTAGATCGTAAAAATATGGAAATGTACATTAACGACAATATTTCGCTAAAAAATATGTATTTTTTATATGTATACTTGAAAAAGCTTTTGAAATTAAAACGAAACGTCATTCTTAATATAAATTTCCATATTTTTACGGCCTAAAAACCAAGAAAAACAAGAAATTAGAATAAAACATTAATGTTTAAAAAAAAGTAGACGTTTCTCTTATCCAGGACCGCATTGCTAATTATTGTGCAGAGGTCGTGAAAGAAAGGAATTGAAAGAAAAACTTATCACTACCACTATATTCAGCTTGAAATATGACAAAAACGTCAAAAAATATGCTACAGGGCCGTATCTAAAAAAAAAAAAGGTTGATTATGGTTTTTGAGTGCTCGAAACATCGTATTGTAAATTTGATTACTGAAACTTATAGCTAAATTATTTGGTTTTGTATTTCATATTTTCAAAATAAAAAAAAATGTTTGGTGTATTTTCGGCAACACTAGGTTTTTTTTGTATTTTCTTATTTTTTTTTCTTTTTGTAATACACTTCATTATTTCCTAAAAGTTGCATACTTTCTTTCCTGTTTAACCAACTCCGTATCTCCTATATTTTCGTGCTAGCGATAGTGTCCTTATCAAAGTCACCCTGTATCTCTAAAACGAGTCATTTGGGTATAAAGCTTCATTAAGAAATTTTATCCAGAATTACGTCAGATATCTCTGGCCCAAGTTTTATCACTTGTTTACGAGACAGCCTGTGTACAATTTCAAATCTGGTTTATTGTTTTAATGTATTAAATCTCGAGGAATCAAAATAACATGTTTTAATTTTTCTAAATTTTCAATTATATTAAACATTTTTATATTGTAGATTTGGTCGCCTTCTTAAAAAAAGATGGTTAAGGTTAAGGAAAGTCAAAAAAAAATATGACGGTGATGTTATCAAACGTCGTTAGTAAGAGGTCATTAGTTTTATTTTCATATCAGAAGATGGCACAACATGTCATAACTTTTTACTGCTATTGTATTTAGCGTAAATATGCCAAAAAAACGTGAAAAAATAGACTACGACCCGTATCTAAAAAAAATAAGGTTGATTATGGTTTTTGAATGCTCGAAACGTTTTATTGTAAATTTTATTACGCAGCTTATGGCTAAATTATTTTGTTTTGTATTTCATATTTTCAAAAATATTTTTTTTTCGCGTATTTTCGGAAACACTCGGTTTTTTTGTATTGTATTTTTTTTATATATACAGGGTGTATCAAATAAAAAAGTAAATTTTGCTTGGGTGTTAACTACACGACATATAAAGCACAAACCCACCGAAACCGGATTTCATCGTTAAAAAATAAAAAAAGTAAAATTTAGAGCGAAAAATTCTTTAGTCCGGGCCTGATGCAAGGAAACGTCATGTTAAGCACCCGCTAAACGTGGTATTATGTATAAATACATTGCTTTCGTTTAGTGTTATTCTTAATGGTATGCCGTAAGTTCATTTAACGTCATTCTGAATAAATAAAGGCCCTTGTAAAAATAGCAAAACTGAGGCATTTTAAATTTCTTCTTTTTATAAGATAAACATTCCTTTTTTGTTAAGAGCATTCTACTAAGTCTACAAAGTATTATTTTTAATATCCTGATAAGACGTTCGAGTTTCACCGGATATGCGACTTCAGTAGTTACAAAAAACGTAAATATTTTTCTTTTGCTTTGTCGAATCGAGAGTTAGTTGTTAATAAACGGTATCACATGAATCTGAGTTATTTCTTTTGGATTTATTTAATCATATAACGCAAAATGAAATTTGCAAACACGCCTTTTTACTATGATATCGCGCGAAAATGAATCTATACATTCCCGCACTCCAAGCGGCGATCCACACAAAACTAACAGTGGTAATGACTGAATGATAGTGGTATGTGGGGGTATAATCGGGACAGCATTTAGGTTGGGCACAGGTGCGGCTCTAGCCCACGGCATTTATAAAATATTTTTTTTCTCGTTAATGCTTACAGATAGACCCCCCTGTGCATTAAGACTTTTTGATTGTATACGATTACAGCTACTACATATTATTATATTTACCTCTATATCTGATACACCCTGTATAATACACTTTATTATATTCTAAAATATGCAACTTTCTTTCCCGTTTAACCGACTCGATATTTCCTATACTTCCCGAGATAGCGATAGTGTCCTTATCAAAGACTCCCTGTATCTCTAAAACGAGTCATTTGGATAAAAAGGTTTATTAAGAAATTTTATTCAGAATTATCTCAAGTATCTGTAGCTCAAGTTTTATCACTTTTATAGGAGACACCCTGTATACAATTTCAAATCCGGTTTATCATTTTAACGTATTAAATGTCAAAAAATCAAAAAAAAGTTTTCCAAATTTTCGATTATATTAAACATTTTTATGTTGCAGATTTGGTCGCCTTTCTTAAAAAGGTTGTTGAGGTAAGGAAAGTCAAAAAAAAATATATGACGGTGACGTCATCAAACGTCTTTTATAACAAATCAGCAGTTTTGTTTTCATATCAGAAGATGGCACACAACGTTTCATAATACATTTCTGCATAGATTTTATCCAGCAACAATTTTTAGATTTAAATTGTACTTTAAAGACATATCTGCATTTCAATTATGATATAATTCCAAAAAAATTATATATATGCACTACCTCCTCCAGTTAGTTATCGGATCTGAAAATATTGAAAAATCTCCTACTACTCGCAAGATATCTAAACACACATATTTACTCGCACAATCACATAAGGTATATGTATAAATATCTTAAAAAGTTCATAGTACCACAAGATTCTGCCGAAAATCACCTGGCTATTTGACAAGTTGTGTCGCGCGAATTTCTCGAAATATTTCCAAAAAAATCTAGAAGCAAAGTCGCCCATTGCACTTTGCCGAATCCCTTGGCGAATATCGAATTGCAGAAATCAACCCCCTGACATGTCAGCTTTATCTCCCTGTTCATGCACTACTGATACCAAGACAAAGGATTCAACATTCTAAAGCAATTATTATTATTATTTTTTTTTGAGATATATAAACAAAGAATTTTGAGGTATTTTTTTCATAGGTTACCTTCGAATCTTGAATCGGAAAATTTCGACTGGCGAACATTGTCTTGGTAAGTGTATTACGGTTTAAATTGTCTTGCAGAGGTGTTTATACGAAAATATGAATCAAATTTTTTTGAAAAGAAAAAAATGGATTTGAGATGAAAAACAAAATATTCTTAGGGATGAAACATTTTTTAAGATCAACCTTGTATGTATTACACAAGACAATAATTTAGTGACTATCAAAATATAAAGAGATAAAAATCTACTTGTAAAATTTGTCGAATTTTATTGATTAAAACCGAAGAAAAATATTTCCAAAATATTTTTAATCTATGGATCATATCGAGCCATCGAAAAAATCATAATTACACACTAAAAAATTTTGAGTAAGATTCCTGTACGATTTTGAGGCAATTTTGTACATCTAAAACCGTACAGGTATTTTACTTTTAGAAGTAATATTTCTAACTATAAGTACTTTTTCGAAGTCTTTTTCATGCAACCTCGAATATTCATAGGGAAATTTCGAAATGTGGGTAACTTTTCCAAGATATTTTCATGTAGTCTGGAATACTCACATGTAAATTTTTTTCTAATAGAAGCGGCACGATCAAGCCGCTGGGGGTGGGTTTTTGGAAGTAACTTGTGATATGTTACTTTCAGGGGAGATTGATGACTGTCATGTGAAACTCTTGAGGGAGGTCTGCCAGAAATGGCAGGAAGAGAGGAGGTCCCAATAGCGATCCCTGCGGTACTCCGACGAGGATATTGCGAGAGCCGGAACGGACGCCAGCTGTGATAACTATGTCTGCCATGTAGGAAACTCATATCGAGTATGGAAAGTTAGTGTAGTGAAATAGAAGAAGCGCCATCTTCACTGCAATTTCTGTACTTGTAGAATATGTTTAACGTATTTGCTACTAAAGGCCAGAAAATTTTGCTATTATATGTTTAGAATATCATGACGTGATGATTTACAGTTTTGTAATATAATTTTGACGTAATTCCATTACTACTTTATCTGTAACTGTACCCACATTGTATAAAATAAATAGTTTTTTTACAAGAAAATCATAAGTTACTTTATATCATATATCTAAACAATATTTTTTTTGCTGTCCAGGTAATTTATTTGAATAAAAGATATTATTTTTAACTGTAATTTTCCAAATTGTTTTTCCTGAGAGATATTTTTCTTGGTAATATTACAATGTTAAAGATTTTTTCCTAAGAAACAGGAATTTATCCATTAATATTCACGTAAAACAATTTCTACATTTACCCCTATTGCACGCGAAAAATTATCAAAAAAAAAAAAGTGATTTTTACCAGGAAAAATTCCCAAAATTTTTTAGTGTGTAAGAGCAGACTTCCGGTTGACCGGAAATGGATGTCAACTTTTTTATTTTAAATAGAATGATATAATTTTTTATTCATTTTTGGATTCTACAACTATAAATACGTCAGTTTCCATTAGCTATTCCTATAGCTACATGTTGCCGTTTTTGAGTTATTTAACTTTTTCTTTTTTTTTTAGTCATAATCATCGCATCATTGAGAAATCAATATCTCGGTTAATACTGCAAGTAGAGACTCCAAATTTGCTATGTTATGAATGCAGATATAACTCTAAGAAACGGTAAGCACACTTTACATTCTAACATACAGGGTGTTCAAAACTGAGGAACAAAGTGACATATTTTCAAATGTAGAAAACTCATTTTTTTTAAATAGAACACCCTGTATTTTAATTCGGAATTAGGAAGTAGATATCATCCCCTATCGCTTTATATGAGCATTCCCTATACCTATCTTTAATAGATTTTGAGATATGAGCGACTTTTGTTAAACAGACTAAGTATTCTTTTTTTTTAAATAGAACACCCTGTATTTTTAATTCGGAATTAAGAAGTAAATATCATCCCTATCACTTTATATCAGCATTCCTATACCTATCTTTAATAGATTTTGACGTATGAACGACTTTTTGTTAAACAGACTAAGTAGCCCTATCTTTGCGTGTTTGTAGCTGGCTCTGAATGGGATTAATGTCAAATTCATTGACTAAGCAAAAGTGTTTATGTATATCATTGTAATTACACTTTCGTACAACGCAATATTAATAGAAATGACTATTCGAACAGACATTCTTGTATAGTTATTCAAAAATAATACATGAATTTGACGTGAATCCATTTCAAAGCCAGCTACAAACATTTAAAGATAGGGCTACTTAGTCTGTTTAACAAAAAGTCGCTCATATCTCAAAATCTATTAAAGATAGGTATAGGGAATGCTCATATAAGCGATAGGGGATGATATTTACTTCCTAATTCCGAATTAAAATACAGGGTGTTCTATTTAAAAAAAAAATGAATTTTCTGCATTTGAAAATATGTCACTTTGTTCCTCAGTTTTGAACACCCTGTATGTTAGAATGTAAAGTGTGTTTACCGTTTCTTAGAGTAACATCTACATTCATAACATAGCAAATTTGGAGTCTCTACTTGCAGTATTAACCGAGATATTAATTTCTCAATGATGCAATGATTATGACTAAAAAAAAGAAAAACTTAAATAACTCAAAAACGGCAACATGTAAGCTATAGGAATAGCTAATGAAAACTGACGTATTTATAGTTGTAGAATCCAAAAATGAATAAAAAGTTATATCATTCTATTTAAAATAAGAAAGTTGACATCCATTTCCGGTCAACCGGAAGTGATATTTTGGTTAAGGTATTTTACATTTATAGTTCCAATCGAACAGATAATGGTGCCAAAATCTCAAATATAAGTAAATAATAGAACATCATAAACTTATAATGAACCAGTTACGTGGAATACCCTGTATAAATGTTTTGGGTTAGAACTTGTAGAGAAGAGTTGGTTTGTATTTAGACGTAAATAGACAACATTGCCCAGATGGTATATTTAGTTAATTTTAATTTAATTTTGTTCTATTAGTTTAATTTTCATTAGTCTAGTTACTTACTTATTTAATATTTCTTTTTCTCTTCTTATGACTGATTTTATAATCATTTTTGATTTTATAAATCAATAAAAATTACTTACTTACTTTCATTTTCAACAATTTCTGCAGTTCTATGTAAAAATTTGATTATCACCTCGATATTAAATGAATTATGAGTTTCTCTTTATGTTGCACTATCATCATCAGGTTATAAACTTTATTTACAATGTCAAGTAATAAATGTTTTTATGTGGAAGTGGCTACAAAGTACCAAACCAAAACATTTACATTTTATAGCCAACTCTAATTATGTTGTTTTCTCTATGGCTCTATACTACAGTAAAAACTGGCTTTTCTTTACAAAATCTTCTTTATATTATGATATCTACGAACAATTCAAAAATCCTTTTTTGTTTCGTTAAATTTATAATTTTCCTTCTTGATTTTCTTGCACAATTTCTTGTATAAGTGGGGCTAATTTCTACCCAAAATATTTGAACTGAATTCAATATTCGCCGTGACTTGTCAAAACCTATTATCACGTTGTAAACACATGCTCTGAACATCACTTCAAAATTCTCACGGAAATCAGAAATCGCTATTGAAAAAAATCAGTGTTTAATTGGAGACAACAGTTTTTGTACTACTTCCAACGAACTATATAAAATACTAGAACGGGAGTAACCGAAAAACGGTCTAGTTTCCGCCATCTTTAAATGTGGCGAATTGACGTATAGACGCGAACCACTTTCATATTGTATCAGTATACAATATGAAACGTAATATAACAATACAAAAGCAGTAAATGTCATTTTTTTTACATATTAAGATTTCGGAAATAACAGATGTGAAAATCAAAATTCCGCATAAAATGCAATCCAGCCATTGGGATTTTGCCACATTCAAAGATGGCGGCCACTTGTCAAACGGTCCGTTTTTTAAGTACACAGCGCGCGTTTCAGTATTTTATATAGTTCTAGTTGACTACTTCTAACAATACTGTTTACTTTAACGTGTTTAAATTTAAAATGTGTTGTGTTTAAATATTATTTTTTTGGACACAGTGTATAATGATGAAACACGTATTTTTTTTCTTTGCTTTATATTCTATATCTTATCATTGTATATTTTGTAAATAAATGTATTGTTGGTGTTAAATTAAATCAGATAATAATACGTACTGTATATTAGATATCACAAAATGCTACGACATATAATCATCTATATATTGTAAGTATTTGTATTATAATATTGTATTGTCATTCGAAAAATTCCTGTTTTCTCTCAGGTGAAATTTTTAATAAATGATATAAGGAAACTATGCAGCTGTACATAAACAATGAAAATAAACAAGATTTTATATCGACAGGATGTTAAAATAGAGACAAAATTACGTTAAAGTATGATCAAATAATTAATCTTTAGACAGCTGTCAAAGTTGTTTTGACAACTCTCTTCTTTGAAATCTCTTCCTTCCGAATAACACTTACAATATCCCTTGCAATAATACTTATCAGAAGAGAACTACAATTCTGAATTTCTTTTTGATGTGGGTTTATATACATACTTTATATTATTGCGCGACCCTGGTATAATATACATATCCTCCTAAAAACGGTTTTTAATTTCATCCGAAATACTATTTATTAGATAATTAGATTTCAACTGCAAATATATGTAAAATTGTATATTATATCTTGCGAAGAATTTTATAACATTGACAGCTGTCAAATTTCTTATACACATATGTTTTTTTTTTGTTTTTATACGAGTCTCATCTTCACAATACAAAAGATTTTGATCCAGTCCAAATAGTGCGTAATTTTATTAGTTTATTTTCAATTGAGGGGAGGGAGAATTAATCTTAATATTATTATTATTATTGTACGGACCCTCGTATGTATACTTTTTCCTAAATTTCCTAAATTAAAGCTAAATAAATGTAATTAAGGAATGATTTTATAATATTAGTAACTGTCAATTTTTTTTTTCAAATGTCAAGTCTCCCAAATAGATTTTTATGATTTTAAATAATATTAGTAAAAATAATAAACAAAATAATAAATTTGTTGTACATTTGATTGTTGCCACTACTTTAGATATATACATATATTTATAATTTACATGATTTCTTTTAATTAGAGCGAAATGGATTTAATTATTATGATACGACCCTCGTATGTAACGCATTTCAAATTACATTTATTTATGTATCAAATATTCGTGTCGGGAAATTTCCGTTTATGACTTAATAAAACCGAAAAAAAAATCTTGCAAAATCAAAAAATTAGTGAAGAAATATCTTTGTGACAGCTGTCAAATTTCCTCTAATTTTATCTGCATGTTTTTATTTTTAATTCAATCTTCTTCAGTGAGTGTTTGATGATTTTAAATGAAGCATAACTATTATTAAGGAAATTACATATTCTTTTGAATACAGACAGAATCAATTTTATTTATGCTACAACCCTCGTATGTAGCTCGTCATAAATACGATTCAAATTTAAGTAATTATAAATTTTCGCTTATTAATTCAAATTCCTATTGAGAAGTTTCGTTACATTACATAATAAGAAGATCCATGAAAATTGATATAACTGTCAAAAGTTTATTTACTGTAAGACCCTCGTCTGTGGATAAACAACTTTCTCGAATACGATCTACCTTAATTGAACAGTCTTGTATAATAAATCCTTCGTTAGTTAATAATATGTAGACTTGCTGACTGTGTTAGGCGCGATTTTATGACATTGACAGCTGTCAAATTTCTTCGCGTTTTTATCTATATTTTTTTTTTATTGAAGGGTACCCTGAAATATTTTATTTTATTTAAAACTATTGAAACTTCAAAACTCAAATTTCAATAATAATTAACTTATAACTTAATTCCTTTTAATTTGGAATGAATTAGATTTATTAATATTGTATAACCCTTGTGTACCCATTTTCTCAAATCCAATCTACATTTAATCATAAGTATTCTCTTATTTGAAAATTTCAATACCGTAAAAAAAACTGCATAATTGAAAAATTAACTTTATGACATTGACAGCTGCCAATTTTCTTCACGTTTTGATATCTTTTTTATATAATTTATATAAATATCAAGGCATAATTTATAACTTAAATCATTTTAATTAGGAAATTAATTAGTAATTAGATTCATTATTATTGTATAACCCTCGTATGTATGCATTTCTTTAATATAACCGACATTTAGTTATAAGTTTTAAATTCTTATTTAGAAATTTTGATACAGTACTACTTAATAAAAACTATAAAAAAAAAAACTGCAAAATCGGAAAATATTTTTATGACATCGACAGCTGTCAAATTTCTTCCCGTTTTTAACTATTTTTTTTTTTTATTGAACGGCACCTTGAAATGAGTTCCAATTGAATTTATATAAATATCAATGCATAATTTATAACTTAAATCCTTTTAATTAGCAAAGAATTAGATTTATTATTATTATATAACCCTCGTATGTATTTTCTTAAATACAACCTACATTTAATTATTAGTATTGAATTCTTATTTAGAAATGTCGGTGCAGTACTTAATAACAATGATAAAAAAACTTTCAAACTGCATACCTAATTGAAAAATTAACTTTATGACACTGACAGCTGTCAAATTTCTTTTCGTTTTTACCCACCTTTTTATTGAAGCGCACTCTGAGAAATTGAATTTATATAAATATCAATGCATAATTTATAACTTAAATCCTGTTAATTAGGAAGGAATTAGATTTATTATTATTATTGTATAACCCTCGTATATACGCATTTCTTTAAATATAACCGACATTTAATTAAAGGTAATTAAATTCTTATTTAGAAATTTTGATACAGTACTCAATAAAAACTAAAAAAAAAAATAATTTTCTGACATTGACAGCTGTCAAATTTCTTCGCGTTTTGATCTTTCTTTTTATGAGGGGAAACCCTGATATGAGTTTCAATAATTTATATAAATATCAACGCATAATTTATAACTTAATTCCTTTTAATTCGGAAAGAATTAGATTTATTATTATTGCGCGACCCTCGTATATGCGCATTTTCTTAAATGCAACTTAGATTTCATTATAAACATTAAATTATTTTTAGAAATTGCCGTATTTTTATAGAAACCGTAAAAAATATTTGTAAAATTAAAAAATAACTGTATGACATTGACAGCTGTCAAATTTGTTCATGGTTTTTTTTTATCTATATATTTTTTTTTGTTAATTCCACACCTAATAAAATGTATTTTGGTAATATTAAATACTAATACATGATTTAAATCTTAATAAATAAATAAATAAATTTTATTATTATAGTGCAACCCTCGTATGTATACATCTTCCTGAATACTATCCACATTTAATCATGTAGTGTATAGTATATGGAAGAGATTTCAGTTTAATAATTAGTAGAAATCGCAAAAAAAAAAAATAGATGAAAAGTCAGAATAATTACTGACAACTTCATCACATTGACAGCTGTCAAATTTAGAGGTTTCATTGTTCATCTACTAGCTGCATAACTTCAAAGCTATGATTGACGTATCATCGTAAAATAAAAGAGCGTAGTTAGAATTTAAAATCAAACCAATTTAATTAATATATTTCAATCATTGACAGTTTATGTATATAAATATAAAACAGGAATCTTCGACAATCAGAAATCAATCTCTTTCTTCCATCTTTACTTCGACTTTCTTACAAGCAAAAACAACGGCACTTTATCAGACGCTAAATATACTAAAAGTGTATAAAAAAGAAAATGAAGCTCTTGTAGTTTTTCTTTTATTTTTTTTTTTTTTCTTCAAATGACAGTGATTGGCAGGTTTTTCTTTTTGTTAATTATCCACGATTTGAGAAATGAGAAATCCGAATGATATTTCTATGAGCTCTGTTTGTTTGGGTGAAAAGGTGCTGTAATAATGATACAGGTACATAGGGGATGAAAATATACAGGGGAAGGGGTGTAATATTGAGATTCAAAAAAAAATGTTTTAAATTTAAATTTAAACTCACAGAAAAATATATCGAAACGATTTTTTTAATTACGTACTACCTTAATACTACACCACTCCTGCATATTATTCCGTATATTTCTTCTAAAAATACTTCTGAAATTCACAAAATAATACTAATATTTTCACAACAAATAATAATTATAATTAATAATAATAATAATAAAGTTTATCACCTTTATTTATATCACGGATCAAACATCTGCCACAAAACTCGATCCTTAAAAAGGTTGGAATACTATCAAAAAAAAAATATTAGAGAAAAAGTCAACATTTCGTTGTGAATCATTCAATAAATATTGTTGTCTCTCTTTCACAAGAAGTTCCCTTTTTCTTATTGTTGTTATAATAATATCCACCTAATTTTTGTTCTTCAGTCGACAATTAATAATTATTTCCACATCGTTAATTATTAATTTTATATATATATATATTTTATTATTTCAGTTAATATACCCTTAATATCTAATCATCAATAATTCTATCACCATGTGCTTTTTTTTGTTGATTTTTTTTTTAAATCTTATATTAGTATTCAAGGACGAAAACAGTACGAAACAAAAGAAACTCGTTGAAATTAACATAATAATCAGAAGAAAATAACAAAAATATTTTACCTCCACAAAAATTGAAAAAAAAATATTCCCAAACAAAAAAAAAATAACAAAATAAGATCGAATTGTATCAACTGTCAAAGATATTGATATCTTTTGTTTCGCCCTGGTTGCTACATGTTTTTTTTTGCGTTAAATAAAGACCGTTAAAATATGGGTTGCCGGATTTTTTGGTTGAAAATTGGACCATATATTTGACCCCCTAGAAGTGACCTACAGCAAATTTTCAGCTATGAATATTAAACGGTTTTCGAGTAATACATATTAACTTTTTTTTTCCAAAAAAAAAAAAATGGTTTTTCGTTCAATATTCAGAGCTGAAAATTTAACTATAAGCCCCTTCTGCGGAATCAATTTTCAGCCAAAAATCGGCTAGGGCCGGCAATCCATATTTACCTGACTACGGCTTTTAAGATTTAAATAAGAAAACAGATCTTTTCATTTTTATAAATACCACTATTAAGTATGTTTAGGTTAATTTTGTTTTTTATTAATATTACAAAAATGATAAAATTAAATGCTAAATCTTGGTTACAATTATTTTCTTTTTTTACCAGATTAGAACATTACAATTACTAATAGATAGTACGGATTCTTTTAATTACTTATACTTACAATTAGTACGAACGATAATACCAATACTTCATTTACGAAAAAAAAGATAATGGTAGAGAACTAACAAAATGATAAAACAGAGATAGTTATAATCGTTACAGAATTATCAATATAACAATAAATACAATGTGGTGCGTGATGAAAGTGATAATAATGATTTTTTTTTTGTGTATCTTCAGTCTTTAAACGTATTTGTAATTTGCTAAGTAATATTCTTTCCTTATAACTTATCCGCAAAACGTTTCTTTTTGTAATTATTATTTTCGTTTCTCCTTCAATCTTACAATTCATTTTTTCTTTCGTCTTTTTATGTAATAAACTTAATCGATATAGGATCGGTATAGTTTGTTCTTGCTTAGAGTGTAAGCAGGACTTATCATGATGGTGCCACCTCTTGTTAAGTTTCTGGAAAAAATAGAGAGAAACACTCGATGATATCAAATATGAAAATATATTTATTTATATTTTTTTAACTAACAAGGAGACCCCACCAAATGTTAAACTCAGATTTGATCCCGATTTTGCAGTAATTTTGTAAAATATTAGTACCTAAATACGCAACTAGCTTACAAGCCCGTAACAGCGTAGTGGATAAAGCGCTTGACGTGTAATGCGTGTGGTTGGTAATGTTGTTTAAGGGAGTCACTACATATCTTTATCCATATGGGAAAACCGCCATTACGTATGTCTCTTTATATCTCAGAAACACCGTGTCTGTTCTCATTGATTTTTTTTACACACGTTATCTAGTATTGTCCCAACAGTCTAAATGAAGGATTTCATAAAATTTCTAAAGACGTTTTTTTTATGAGTTTTACAAAATCGATATTTTCTTCGCTTACTTCTTTAAATTTTCGAATTTTTTTGCTTAAAGAGCAGAAGATTACTTTTAGAATTTTTATGAAATTTTTATGAATACTAGATAACGTGTGTAAAAAAAATCAATGAAATCAGATACGGCGTTTCTGAGAAAAAGGGACATACGTAATGGCGGTTTTCCCATATGGATAAAGATACGTAGTGACCCCCTTAAATAAGTACATGTGAAAGTAAATATCAGTGATTAGTAACATTGAAATTAATTTTGATTAATAGCATTAGATAACAATCAAATAACCATTAATTCGTGTCGTTAAAGTAAACAATGGGTCCAAGGGGTCCCCACTATTAAATGTCTAAATTTGTACCAAATCGGAGCTTAACATTTAGCGGGCTCTCCTTGTAAGATAGGATTTGTAAAGTTTAAGTTCCGCATACTCCGTAAAAATAGCCATAAAGGATATTTGTAGTGGATATAAGAGGAGAACGAAAAAGTTAAAAATTAAAATTTGTATATTTCGTTCATTAATGAAAGAGATAACATTTTGAGTCACCCTCAAACCATATTTGCTTTAAGTATGTGCTAAACATTAATAATGGTGTATTTATTTTTGTAAAAAAAAATAATTTAAAAGTGATTTTTATAAAGAATAAATGCTTTTCGAAAATTATCACCCCCAATGACATTTTTTTTTAAGTATAGCCAAGAATTAATGCCCATAGAATTATTCTTATAAAAAAAGTTTTTATATATAGAAATATTTTTTTCCCTCAATAATTTGGTTAGAATGTGCAAATTTTGAATAATCACCAAATGATATTTTCTATTAAATTTAAGTATATCAAAAAATTAATGTTTATAATAGAATTAATGTTGAAAAATTTGATTCACCCAATTCATTCATTACACAAAAAAAGATGAAAATGTTCTTAGAATCAATAAATTTCTTTTTAGAAATTATTATCAAATTATTTACATATTTTTGCTTACCCCCAAATAATATTTTCATAAAGTACAGCAAAACACCAAACATCATCGGATTATTTTTAGAAAAAAATTGATTTAGCATTCAAAACCCAACAATGACTTCGGAACCAATAAATTTTTGTCTGTTTTAAACTTCTATCGAAAAATATTTTCTTAAAATATGCTCAAAAATTAATTATTTTGGATAAACGCTGATTCGATGCCCAAAATATTGAAATGACTTACCAATAAGTTCCTTTTTGGAAATATTTTCTTAAAACATGCTCAAAAATTAATTATTTTTGGATAAACGCTGATTCGGTGCCCAAAATATTGAAATGACTTACCAATAAGTTCCTTTTTGGAAATATTTTTAAAAAAAGGTTTTCTGCAATAATTTAATCGGTATTTATTTGTAAATTTTGAATCAACCAGAAATAACATTTCCTTGAAGTATAACCAAAAATTGATGATTTCTGATATCTTAGGATAAGAATATTGACTCAACAAACATAACAATGATTTTGGAACCAATAAATTTGCAAATTTTGAATTACTCTTAAATAACATTTTCTTAAAGTATACTAAAAATTAATAATTTGATTTTTTTTTAATTGAGCAAGTATCCAAAATATTAAAATGATTCTGCAACTAATAATTTTCTTTATGGAAATTCAAAATTTCTAAATTTTGGATCACCCCCAAATGACATTTCCTTAAAATACAACAAAAAATCGATGATTTATGGTATTTTTGGGGCAAAAAAAAATGATTAGGCATCTAAAACATAGCAATGACTTTGAAGCCAATAGATATGCGAAATTTGAATTACTCTCAAATGATTTTTTTTTCAAAATGTGCCAAAAAAATCATATTATTTTTGGAAAAACTTTGATTCGGTGCCCAAAATCTTGAAATGACTTATCAATAAATTGCTTTTTGGAAATCATTGTGGAAAAATATCTTCTTCAATAATTTAATCCAAATTCGTAAGTTTTGAACTACTCTCAAATGACATTCCTTAAAGTGTAACCAAAAATTGATGACGATTATGATATTTTTGGGGAAAAAAAATGATTCAGCACCCAAAAAATAACTAGGATTGTAGAACCAATTATCTGCAAATTTTGAATTGAGCTCAAATGACACTTTCTTAAAATACGCCCAAAAAATAATGATGATGAAATTATTTCTAAAAGAATGTTTATTCAGTTTTCAAAATATGTATTAAAATGACTTTATAATAGAATTCTTTTTGGATTCAATTCAAAATTTATAAATGCTGGATCACCCCAAATGACATTTCCTTAAGATATAACCAAAAAATCGGTGATTTATAAACATTTTTGAAAAAAAAAAAAAAATTGATTAGGTATTCAAAATATAACAATGACTTTGGTGCCAATAAATATGCGAAATTTGAATTACTCTCAAATGATATTTTTCTCAAAGTATACCAACAAATTAATGATCATAAAATTGTTCCTGGAAAAAGCTTGATTCCGGTATCCAAAATATTTAAACCGTTTTAGAACTGATAAATTCCTTTTTGGTGAAATTGAAAAATGCCTTTTCAATGATTTAATTAAGATCTGTAAATTTTAAAACCATCCCTCGCATGAAATTTCCTTAAAATATTATCAGAAATCTGAATTATTTTTAATTCGGCATCCGAAGCATAACAAATGACTTTGCAACCCGTAAATATCCGAATCTTGAGGTCAAAAGCAAATATTAGAGATCTGAAGAGATCCAGTCTGAAATATCAAAGAAAAATCTTTCTTTGACATTGGTAAAGATGAAATGCAAAATTGTTATATAAATAGATTAGAAAAATTATTAAAATTTGTATTCTCTACACTGTAAAAAAAGTTGCAGTAAAATTACATGTAAAATCGTTGGTAACAAAATTGCCTACAATTTTACAGGTAAATTTGCTTCATAAGGTAAAATTTCTACCATCTAGTAAATTTCACATGCTGATGTGTTTTTCAAAGATTGTACTGTAAAATTCGTATGTAATATTTATATGAACTCTATATTCACCGAACACTGAAGTAATTTTCATATGTATTTTTATAAAGAGAGCAAGTAACTTACCTACAGACGAAGTCATGAATGTTTGTAGTTACGTCATTAACAGGTCGGTAAAGTAAAGACAAGCGTAGTTTCAAAAAATTGGAAGCATTCATATAGACAAGCGAGATAGAAGTATATAACATAAGTCGTAGCTACTTAAGCTATACGTCCATATTTTATTAAGTATCAACAAACTATTTGAAGTGAGATAGAATACGGTCGAGTAATGCATAAATAAGACCTTTCATAATGTTTACTTCAGTGCATGCAACCACGCCATTTTAACCCATTTTACCGCTCCGTTGACATTTGACATCTGCTTTTTACTGTTTATTGACCCTTCTTTAGGTTTGAATTTTTATTTACTTCTATTATTTCTTTTACCAAAAGTTCTTTTCAGAGCTATAGTGAAGTAAATCTTTTAGTTTGTGGTAAGTTTAGAGGTGTTAAAGAAACATACAAAGACTTAAAAAATTTTTTTAGGTTACAGTTCAAGATGCCCGGTAAACGACTTAGTTCTTGTTGCCAAGAGTTGGTCAGTCGTTTATTAGTGTATTTCGAGGAGGAAAAGCGAAATGGAAGTCCTCTAATATCCATTGATGCGGTCCATGAGGTAAATTGTAATTGGTTATTATTAAATTAAAACTTACATACAAATTGTAGAGAGTTGCGAATGCTTTGGGCATTTCTATGGGTATCATCTACAACACAAAGCGCAAGAAGGAAGCTATATCTGCTGTTCCTTCATCGAGTGCTTCAACAGCCCTGTACAAGCCACGATTGATGCCCAAAACATGTGATGTGTCAGCGAGAAATAAAATGGATGTTCGTAAAGTAATTTACGGTTAAGGTTTATGTTATTGATGAATTACTTCGAGCACATAGGCATAAAGTTTCAAGACTTCCTCTGTATCACTGCGATTTCAATGCTATCGAATTTGTATGGGCACATGCGAAAGGATATTATAATAAGCATATCGGTCGTAATGGTTATGGCGATAAACAAGTATTGGGAATGTGGCAAGAAAGTTTGGACAGCTGTACACCAGACACCTGGCAAAATTGCATAAATCACACAGGGAAAATAATTAAAGAGTGAGACCAATGTGAACCAAACATGACTTTGTTCTGACAGTTAATTGCGGACCGGAAGATGAGAGCGAAGACACAAATTAAATATATTTTTAATTTCACTATTCTTTTCTTTCAATATTGACATATTTTAATTTAATTTACTGCAATATTATGTTTTGTATATACCATTGTATAGAAATTATGTTTGCTAGATAAAATAAAAACATTATCTTTCGTTTAATTAATCATTGGTAATGTATATTAAACTAAATACTTTTATATTGCTTCAATATTTTCTACATTTTGATTTGCAAATAGGTTTTTGATATGGGAACTACATTATTGCGGTAATACATTATTTCATTGAGAACACATTTAATAATAAGCCTAGCCTGATCACGAAAGCATTGTCAATAGAAAAGTTTACTATTTAGAATCCTATTAGTTGCATTACTCATGATTGTTGTTAAAACGCAACGTTGACTAAAAACTGAACCAGTCCTTTCAGTTATAAAAGAAAATCTATTAAAACTGCGTATAACCTCATTAAATTTGACAATTGTCATTTCGTACAGTTCATTGTAAACAATGTTGGTGTGCCTGAATTTGTTTCAGACGCTGCATACGTCATAAGCAAATATGACGTAACTACAAACATTCAAGATTTCCACTATAATTCTTTTATAGCACCTAATAGGTCATACAGAATCGCTCAACCGGGGATCAAGAATGAACACGCTCACGCGAAACCTACGATTGTTTGTGACGTACATGATATCATTGAGCTAATAATAAATTCGACAAACGAATAGAATTACCTACGCGCACAGATAAATAATCCAATAACCAATCACATTGCGGCGTATGAATTTCGTATTTTCCATGATATCTATAGTTTTACCCGAAAATTCAAGTAAAAACAAATAAATATAAAATATCCTCATATTTTTACAGCAAAATTAATAGTTCACTATAGTAAAATTACTTTTAAAGTGCACTAAATACCCAAAAAAAAAATGTCAATTTTACACTTTTAAGTAAATTTTGAGAGTAAATACAAAATTGTACATGTTTTTTCCTGTATTTTCCTTTTAAATTTTTGTGGCATCTTAAACTTACATGAAAAAGCTATAAATTTTACCTAAATTTCTTTTTCCATGTTAAATATCCCAGAAAAAAAACATGTAAAACAAAATTTACATGATTTATTGTGGTAAATTCACAACGTTATTACATGTAATATTCCTGATTTACCATGGCAAAATTACTGTAATTTTTTACAGTGTAGCAGAAGACAGGAGTGTTGTAATAATTTGATCAAAATTTGCACATTTCAACTCAGATCCAGAGATATTTTTTTAAATCACAACCAAAAATGAATGTTTTTAGCAAAGAATTTAATTCAACACCCAAAATATAAAAATAACTTCAGAACCCATACATTTTTTTTTTACGTAAAATTACAAACATTAATCATTTTGCACCACAGAAACTAGCCCCAAAAACCTATTGGTGTCAATCTCTTTCCAGCAATGACCAAAATCATTCCCTCTACAAACACAATACAAGAACACCACCAGCAAATCGATTTGGGTCGACCAAATGCTCCAAACACTTACTTGATGAACTGCGGTATGAAGGAGTTCCAGCTGGTAACAGATTGCTTCAGCGTGAGGTACAGCTCGAAGGTGGAGACAGTCGCCGGATCACACTTGATGGTACTCAATCTCATCGGCCCAGTTTCCCCCTCGAAGTTGAGGAAGAGGACACAGCCCCTGAGCCCGCACGGTTCTGACTCTGCCATGGCAACTATGTCCCTGGATATCCTCTGGAGGAGTCCGCAGGTAGCAGGACTTCTCCACAGGAGAGGTGGGTACGCTTAGCCCTTCTGAGCTCCGATTCCAAACGTAGGGATAGGGCGGAGATAGCTGCTGTGTGACAGTCGTCTTCCGAATTTGGATAGGAGTCGTAGCCCCAATCTGAAAAGGGATTGAAGAAGAGGGAGTTAGACAATGAGGGTATCCAGAGTTTTTTTTTTTTTTTGGTAAAATTGAGCCTTGTAGTACTCCAGTGAAAATATATGAATTTGGTCACTTCCTAATGTTTGAGAAACTTATGAAGAGTATGTTAATGTTAACATAGACAATGGTATTTATAGTTTTCCGTTAAAAAAAACTATACTTTTTCATTTATTAATCAATTATTTATATAATTAATACCTAGTTGCATATGTTAGGTAAATAAGAGGCAAAAATTCAAGGAGTTATTCCTTGGCCTATTCTAAGAATATTTTGTCCTATGATAATTTTTGAAAAACCCCTTTGTTTCGAAGATACAGGCTGAACAAAATTTGCGACAGTAACAACATTTAATTATCAAAAAATACCATGTGATTCAAAGTGATCGTCGTAAGAAAAAAACTGTTTTCCGGAAAAATTTATCTATACTTATTACCAATTTAATGAGCGAAGTTAGCTACATACAAACTTCATACATTAAATGAATTTTCTTGATATTTAGCGACATTGGCGTGCGTGTTGTAGTATCTTTCGATTATTTATCTTATAATTTTTTTCAAATCGTTTATATTTACATCTAATATCACCAACAATAATATTTCTGAATACTGTAAGAAAATAAGGGAATTTATCTGTGGTAATAGCTCAACAACTACAGGTAAAAAATCAATATTAACATTAAGTGAAATAGTTTATTACATTTTATAATTTTATAGGCTTATCATACACTTCAGCGCAATGAGCTGTCAAAAGAAACTTACATTTTCATCCCTATAAAGTTTCTACGGTACAGGAATTATTACCATTAGATCACGATAGGCGATTGGAATATTGTCATTGGTTTAATAACAATTTAAGGGACGATGACTTGCTAAACAAATCATTTTCTCGGATGAAGCCTGGTTTTATCTAACAGACTATATCAATTTACAAAACTATTGTATCTGGTCTGCAGAAAATCCACACGAATTTCGAGAAACGCAATTGCATCCCGTAAAAGTTGGAGTTTGGTTAGCTATGTCCAGGCAACGAATAATAGGGCCAATTTTCTTCGAGGAAACTGTAACAGCCCAACGTTACCAACAGATGTTGGAATTGTTTATTGCAGAGTTACAAGAAAATGAGGTTGAAGTAGGTTATTTTCAGCACGATAATGCTCCAGCACATACTGCTCGACAAACCTGCCAATATCTTCAACAGTTTTTTGCTGACAGGGTCGTTTGAGCATAAAGATGACCACCAAGATCGCCTGATCTAACCCCATTAGATTACTTCATGTTCGGCTATCTAAAAAATAGGATCTAGAGAAACCGCATACATACCATAGAAGAACTGAGAGACGCAGTTTTTGTCACTTAATAATTATACTTATTGTATGTTATAATTTAAAGTAATAAATAAATTTAGTTAAACACCAGTTAGTACTGAATTGTAAAATCATAATTTAGTAAAGTTAAATTAATCACATTTCATTTTTACAAGCAGAAACACCAATCCATAGTCGTTTATATAATGCGAGTTCAAATATAGGTTACGTTTTTCTTATTTATGACAGATCCGTTTACTTTCTTATATTCTAACACTGACTTAGTTCAAACCTTCATTACAAACACGCGGCATATACCTACACCCTGTTACTATCTATAGGAGCGGAATTGACAATCATTTTGAATCTCTGTGTACATGTAAAGTTGCTCAATCTACAATAAATGTTCGAAATAGCTTCCTCCAGCCTGGATACAAGCATTCAATCTTCTCATCATTGACTGTCGAACTCTTTCAAACACACCAGCGTCGTTTCTAATTGAGTTACACCCAGCAATTATCCGATTTTGCAAATCGCCCAAATCGTCTCCACTGGAGTAGTGTAAACTATTGACTTCAGAGATCCCCAGACGAAATAATCTAGGGAGTTAAGTCTGGGGATCGAGCAGGCCATGCTTGTGGCCCACCTCGACCAATCCAGCGATCTCCGTATGTTGCTGTTAAAAAATGATTAGCAACCAAACTGAAATGTAGTGGTGCACCATCATGCATAAACCACATTGCAATTCTTGTCGCGTATGGTACATCCTCCAGAAACTCAGGCAGCGTTGCTTCCAAAAAGTTGCGGTACACCACGCCAGTAAGTCTTCCTGGTAGAAATACCGGTCCAATTAGATACTCACCCACAATTCCAACCCAAACATTCAACGAGAACTGATGTTGAAAACGATCTTCAAATACCTCATGCGGATTTTCATCTGCCCGCACATGGTTATTATAAAAATTCCTTATTGCATTTCTTGAGAAACTGGCTTCATCGGTAAAAAGAATCTGCCAGGAATAGAAGGATGCCAACTAATGTTTGCAATATCCATTGACATAATACAATACGTGGAGGAAAATCAGCAGGTAGTAGTGCCTGAACGCGTTGAATGTGGTTTGGATACAACAAATTGTCCTTAAGAATTTTCCAAACTGTCCAATCAGACATACATTCAAAGTATTTGCAATTTTTCACGTAGAACTACCAGGATCTTCCTGTATCATCTCCAGCACATTCTGTTCCAATTGTACCGTTCTTACAGTCATTGATCTTCCTGGCCCTCCATTTCGTTTCATTCAGCCTCTTTCACGAAGACGTCGATGAATGTTTTCGAAGATTTTTCAGTCAGGGAGGAAATTGTTCAATGTACAATCGTCTAGCCTCTAATGAGTTGCCATCAGCAAGTCCATACACGAAATGCATGTCAGTCATCTCGGCGTCCGTATACATCATGATGGAGGATTTCACCAATTATTAAAGACACGTCAAACAGCCAAACGTCACCCAATCTAAACAAATGCGACCGATGAGACGTATTCAAATGAAATCCACTACTAGATAAAACAGCCGTTTCATGTGGTGGAGATCGAAAAAATTACAACGCATTGCAAACAATTTTTTGTACTTGATAAACTCATTGACGTACACCATACTTTTATTTACATTAATAATTTCAACGAATATCGCGAATATGGTTGTCGCAAACTTTGTTCGCCCTGTATCTTCGAAAGAAAGGGGTTTTCTCAAAAATCATCATAGGGCAAAATATTCTTAGAATAGGTCAAGGAATAACCCCTTGAATTTTTTCCACATGTTTATCGAACACCCTGTATATAAGTATTGTAAGTACATGTATCTTCACTCGTTACTGAATCAAATAGACTCCTTTCGCAATATAAATATTATTACTTAAAAATTTGAGTGAATATCGATAACAAAAGACGCTTTTGCAGAAAACTGTGCTTGCAAAAAATAACAGCTTTTTTAAACTGCTAACCAAAAGTAGTACAAGCAGGTTGTAGCTGCTAACGTAAAGAAACAGTTTTATACTTGAGTAATGTTAAATATCATAAATACATTATTCCAGCGGAGCATTTATATAATAATAATTCAGATCAGAACCCATTCAAGGACAAACACATAAACAAGCACACAGCAAATCCATACGGCCAGCATATGACTCTCCATCCACAACTCCGTAGCCTCCTAATAGATATCATATTTCAAGTCAAGCAAGACAACTTGTGTAAAGCCCCTTCCCCTACGCAATACCAGCATTTAGGTCCCATGTTCTTCGAGTATAAACATCATAAATCAAAACGTTAGCAAGTGTCCCGTTCTATGGGCGTACGAAGAACGTACAGATATCGCGATATAACAAGAGCTTAAGCACTACGTGTACAACCTAGTTACAGCAAGTGCATAACGATCACTCTGCGTTACACACAACTTTATTAATTCGGGTTTTAGTGAGAATAGATTTGTTAAGATAAGAATAAGAATACTTACAAAAAAAAAAACGTCTAAGTTTCTATTTAAAAATAAAAAACAATTAGTTTAAATCTCGATTTAAATCTAGTGGTTTAAACCTGACAACCCTGCTATTTTCCTTAAGATAACTAAACACAAATCAATGTAAGAATGGTGTTAATTGAGGACCCTTTTCAAGAGAAAGCTCACAATTACATATATAGTGTTATGGTACACCATAATTTCAGCCAAGGTGTGGCAGACATGCCTCTGTAACTAAGTTATAGTAATAATATGAAATGTTTTCGTTTTTTATAATTTTAATAAGCGTTGAAGTCTTTAAAGTAATTATCTATGTATCTATCGGAGAAAATCTATTTGAAAAATGACCGTCCGTGTGAGAAAATTGGGTCAGGAACTTTCCTTAAACAAATACAAACAAGCTTGAATGTTTAGAATGAAGATTAAAAACGAATATCAAGCAAATACAACAATTTTAATAATATCACCAGTGTAAGTAATAGAGATTAAAATAAATTTTAGCACTACATAAATAAGCAGGTTCGATTTAGTAATTAGTATGTAGAGATAAAAAAAAAACACAGATGGCGCTACAGTGGATCCATTAGAAACGTACAACCTAATTATGATTATATTATGAATGAACTGAACACGACCGTTGATTTCAACTTGAACGTGGCAGGAAATTGGAATTGCTTCAAAGTGAAAGGAGGACATATAATTACGAGGTGTTTTTCTTCTGTGTTTATCTGTTTATTTTCGCATAATTTCATTTGTCGTTATTGTATGAGTAAATAAATTGCCTTGATGGGAAAATTTATAAAATAAATTTCGTTTTTTTTTGTTTTAAAAGCTTCTATTGGGGATTTTTATTGCAACATATCATACAAATTAATAAACAAGTTATTTCCAACTAAGAACTAAAGACGTGCAGTGATAAACAAAATTGGATACTCTTTTAAAATGTCTATCAATCATAACCGTTTTGCTATTGGAATGTAAAAAAAGAATTTATGTACTAACGTATAGTGCTATTCAACAATAAATATGCATATAATCATATATGGAGAGTAGTAAATTAAACATATTGATGGTATGTGATATAAAAATATATATTAATTATGTTTTAAATATGTGAAAGAACGTGATTATTTTATCATTTTTATTATTACTGTTGTGTGTTTTTGAATTAGCAGGAAATTATATTTTTTAAAATGTGTGCAATTCAGTGTGAGTTATGTGAATTATAAGGAGAAAAAAAATGCTGTGAAATGGTTTAATTAAAATAAGTTTAATACTAAATTAGATATATGTATGTATACTAAACATTCTTTTTCAGAAAAGTGGTAGTAACTGTGACATATTTTGAAGTAAATCATGAGTAAACAAGCATTAATATTTTATATTTATGGTTAATTAATTGAAGATCTCAATAATTTTTCGATTGCAACATAAATTTATATAAAACGATAAAGAATAATCAAAAATAAATCAGGAATAAATAACGATTAATGATTATTCTATACTATAAATTACTTTCATAATCACGTTTGAATAAATGAAATTGGGTTGTTATATTAATTTATCTTTATTCATCCCAGTATACTTTTTTTTTTTTCATTCTTTTTTGTGATTAAAGAATAGTTAAAAATTAGTCATGAATAATAACGATGGATGATCATTCAAAATTATCAATTGCTTCGGTATTAACGATTAATCAATCAGATAAATGAAAAGAGGGATTCTGGTTATTTCTGTAGATAATGGTTTTTTTTATTCTTTTGGAAAAAACAAAAACATCTACATTGTTTATCTTTTTTTGTGTTTAATAAAACCAGACAATTTCGTTCATTTTTGTTTATTGAGATGGTCAAGTAAAACGAAAATTAATTTTAAAAAACGGATTGTGACCATCTTGTTCAGTTTTTTGAGTTTTCTGCATTTGAAAATATCTCACTTTGTTCCTTAGTTTTGAACACCCTGTATGTTAGAATGTAAAGTGTGCTTACCGTTTTTAGAGTTATATCTACATTCATAACATAGCAACTTTGGAGTCTCTACTTGCAGTATTAACCGAGATATTAATTCTTAATGATTGAATATTATGATATGAAATAAAAAAAAAAAAAGAAAAACTTAAATAATTCAAAAACGGCAACATGTAGCTATAGAAATAGCTAATGAAAACTGACGTATTTATAGTTGTAGAATCCAAAAATGAATAAAAAATTAGATCGTTCTATTTAAAATAAGAAAGTTGACATCCATTTCCGGTCAACCGGAAGTGATATTTTGGTTGAGGTATTTTACATTTATAGTTCCAATCGAACAGATACTGGTGCCAAAATCTCAAATATAATTAAATAATAGAACATCATAAACTTTTAATGAACCAGTTATGTGGAGTACCCTGTATATAAGTAATAACTAAAAATTTAGTCGTATAAAAGTTTGTAACAGAGTGCTGAAAATTTGAAATAAAAATAAGCAATGTTTTCATATGACATTCTCCAAACAAAAAATGATAACAAAAAGTGAGAGATATTTTTAAATTTCCCTAAAATCCAATTTAACAGTTAATAAAAATAATGTGATTGGTCCTATACATGTCATTTGACATCATTTTTCAAGCATAAACAGATACCACAGTCAATATTTACCTTTAATGAATAATAAAAAAGAATTATCATATTATGTTGTTTGACACTGTATATTATGAATTCGTTAATTCTTTCAGATGAAAAATGAATAAGCCAGATATGTGCACACAGAAAAGTTACAGTAGATACAAGAGTATTACCTACAAAATTTCAAATTTTATTCATTTCCGGTAAAACCGGACATGCTATAGTAAATAGTAAATAAATAAAATCTGGTTGAAAATTGACAACGTTAAATCCGCAATACGCCAATAAAAAGGAAAGTTTTATATCATGAGATAAACTCCTTTTTACAATATAACATTTCAATTCTGAAAACACTATTAAGGACTACTACAAGGCTCAACTAAGATTCTGTTACTCGCTCTAAAATAACTCAGCTGTTTCCTTTTTTTACAATGAAATTTCTTGTTTTTTTTACTTACTTTGCGGTAACGGAATTGGTGAATCAGCTAGCACCGATTCAATTATATCGGAAGACATCGTTTTTTGACTGACACCGGCTCCTAATTCACCGGCTTTCGGTAAAACACCGGTCAACTTGCAAAAGACCGCCTGCAACTTCGAGTCCGGCTCTGTCTTCTCCTCTTGAAAACCGTTGCGGAACATTTCGACAGCTGATCCGTCAAAATATCAAACAGTATATTTATATAATCTTTTCTATTTTTTTTCTTTAAATTAATCCAAACATTAACATTAATAATTGTACATTTTCCTCTTCGGTTTTCGATAAATAATTATACTTATATGAGCGAAATAGTTAAATAATAAAGATGACGGATCTTCCTGTTTGAAATAACCGGCGTTTTTTTTTCTCTAAGCTCTCTCACCTACGCTAACACCATCCGCAGCTAGAACCCAACTGTCGCTAAACGAATACAAAGAGCGGCCAGTTGGATCAGCTGATCCTTCGTACTGGTTTTCCGCTAGCCAATCAGGAAGCGGCGTTCGCGTTGGAAAGCTCCGGCCTGGCAACAGCCGTCAAAATCAGCTGTAACGATCTGGGCCGAAGTTAGATACACGCTACGATCGTATACGATCGTCCTTGTCTTAAACCGGGTTCCTTGTAACCGTTAAATCGGTTAAAATCTCTTAAAATACGCAATTTTAACGCGTAAACTCTTAATATATTAATTTCTGAACATCTCCAGATGTATATCGATGCATTTTAGCGGGAAATTATTTGTACTTTCAGCGATATTCTTGCTTACTTCCTACTTGAACAAAGGAAATAAACACACGGAAGTGGAAAAGGACGCAGGCGCTACGTATGAGTGTTCTCGATTCGTACCACTCTCTCTGCGCGGTATGGAGTTAGAACACGCAAACCTCCCGCTGACTTTTATCGATAGTTTTACGGGATTTCTTTGTCAACTGTATGCGAACGTATTGGGTTTATTGAGGCTTCTGATTTGAAAGCCTATGTTTTCGTTTATATTTTGCCGTTGTGTGTAGTGACTGTTGTGTTTATGTAGTCACGTTACATGCATTCAAAACGCGAATTTCCCGATTAGAATTTAGGCGTATAAAGAATTTAACATGCAATATTTTATTAATATACCCCTTCTTATATGTATATAAAACACCACCTGCTGATAGTTGTAATTGAGTTTTATGCTTCGCTATTTTATCTCTCCCTCTGTTCCTTTTATATCTTCCATCTTTCAGTTTTATTTCAACTCAACGACAAGTCTTTCTGGTTATGTCTTGTCTTGTAATATGACGAATGGATCCTTTCATATCGCGAAACCGTGTACCGGACAATACAATACGTTAAAACGCTGTACGGACGTTTCACGAAGGGAAAGAAAAGAGACAGAACGATATTATTGATGATCACTTTTTTTTCGAACTGTTTTATTCGTCTGTTTGCCTCTGTTATAAAGGCAAAGGCGCTATTATTTGCTGATCTATACAATTTCCTGTTTGCTTTATATATGAAATGATTATTGGAAAGGGGATTAATGTTTGTTATTCCTCAGATATGGAATTGAAGATGATATAATTAGGTGAAATTCAAATTTCCCGCAATTACTTTTGAAAAGATTTACATATATTATGAATATCAAACATGTTTAGAAAATATTTAATGGGTTTGAAATGAATACGGTTTCATTAAACAATCTTCTTTTCTCGTTACATTGTATCAGACTTTTTGAGGATGATATTGTCATACCGTGGCATGCATACTATTCATATAACACGTTCATGGAACCCACAACATTGTTAAGAAAAATAAATTACTTATGCTTTAAAAATACGAAAAGCATTAGTATCAATGAAGAATACCGATGATGGATCCATAAATATGATTATGATTATGAAAAGCATTATTTGAAGTACTTCTTAATGAATAAATGAGCATATCAGTAACAGAGACAATACGAGACGTGCAATTAAGTCTACAAAAAGGTTCGGAATATTAAGAAAAATAGTATCTTTAGCATCTTTCTTTAATTTATGCATTTATATGTATTGCTAACTTTGTTTTGGAGACGAAAAGGCACAGTCAGAGAGCACCACGAACAAATAGGGTTTTTATTTGTAATTGTTGCAGTCAGTAGATAGGTACTTCTGAAAAAATCACAGATAAATGACAGTTACTATATAGTTACTATTAGCAACTATTAGTAAATTGGTCGTTTTGTCAGATAAAAGATGAAAACAATGAAAGTATACTTACAATCGGGTAAATCTGTGATCGTAGGGCTCCACTCCTATATAGGACTCCTTCCTCAAAGTGATTTGGTTATATTTGGTTTGACGTGATAGATGTTTCATTGTTGATTGTATGTTTATTAAGCCGGTTTTCCACCAAACGGACAAGTAGAGTTTCTGTTTTTTTCGTGTTTTTTAGAACTTGGAAAACAAATACAAAACCGAGACAAATTCAAAACTCTTGTTTCCACCAAGAGAACTACATTTTGTTCTAGTCTCGTTTTTGTTTTCTGTCCATTTCAATCAGTTGATGGTAGGATTTTGCTTGATTGTTTTATTCAATAACAAATTAATGTCTTTAGAGATAAGAACTCTAATGTTTTATTTAAATTTACTTACTGGGTTTGCGAAAGGAAATATATTGATGAGTATAAAAATCATGTAATAATAATATGTAGTGTTATTGCTCTTAATTATCATTGTAATTTGGAAAAAAAGAAGCGATCTCAATACAGATATTGCTTTACATCACTTTTATCCAGATAAAAACTGTGATTTGATACAAAATCCACATATGACTATGCGTCTAGTAAAACGAAAACATATTTAAACTAAAAATACAATACAACTGTTTCCACTAGGCAGACATGAGTTCATAAACTTATCGAAACCTTTTGATGTTACCGATTTCGTTCGGGACACCAAAAACAAAACAGCAACAGTCGCCTAGAACTAGAGTTCCGAAAAAGTTTGTAAAAAGTTGCGGTTTTGTTTTTTTCGACACGTGTTTTTGTTTTGTTTCTGTTTTGTCCGTTTGGTGGAAAACCGGCTTTATCAAATATTTCATTTACGAACGCGATAGCATAGTAATAACTTGTTTAATTGTTTCGTTTTGAAAGAGTTACGAAGGGATTATCAGATCAACTTAAAATTTCTATGTTGAAATCACCAGAAATGTAAGTACAACGCATAAATAATACAAATTGAAGGGTATGTAATATGTAATAGTCGTTTTTACTTGTACTTGGTTTGACATAGACATATTAGCTTGTTCCCTTGCTGACATATTACTCACATAAGCAATTAACATAAATATGCACAGTTATTCATCACCACTCTACATAACCTGCAATATTTCAAATACTCATCAAATACATACTTTGTAGGTGTATTTGTAGAATTCAGCAAACACTTTGCAGGAATAATAACTATTAAATGTATCATCGTGTTAGTCCCATATGCAATTTTAAAATGTTTTCTAACACTCAAATAAGAAAAAGAAACTCTGACACAACATCATAGTAGTGTTAAAATTGTTCAAATAAGTGCTGTAATTGAAAAAGACTTAA
This sequence comes from Protaetia brevitarsis, assembly GCA_004143645.1. Classification (NCBI taxonomy): domain Eukaryota; kingdom Metazoa; phylum Arthropoda; class Insecta; order Coleoptera; family Scarabaeidae; genus Protaetia; species Protaetia brevitarsis. The sequence continues at coordinate 22,256 of RXPK01001389.1, read as the reverse complement.
ATAAACAAGTCGAAACGTCTTAATGAATTCAAGATTTTTTTTTACCAAAAAGCCAACAATTCCACTAAAAAGTAAATTATACAAAAACAACTTTGCAAAAATGACGTAACAATTAAACAAATTAAATGCAAACACAAACGCAAAAAGCTACTGTTTCACTAGTCAACCAAATATTTAGATGTATTTGGATCGCAAAGAAAAAAAAACGTCTAAAGTTGATGTTTACAACCTCTTATGAAGGTTTTGAATATACAACATATTTAGTATTTCCCTTGGTTATAAAAATCAAAAAATGTAGCTTACATTTACTACTTCTGAGCTCGTAAAAACTTTATCACATATAATTAACAGTAATAAATCTATTAAACTAACGATTAGAGATAATAAAAATACTCCACTATTTTTGGATTAATTTTTGTTATTTCTATTCATGTTTAAAGTTTAAATATAAAAAGCCAAGACCGTGCAGTGTTTCCAGCGACTTAAGGTCAAACGACTCCCAACATCAATAAAAAAATATTTAGCATTTGTTATTTACAGTCTTATACAATAATTACAACATTAACCCTAATAGCCAAATTTAAATTTCCCGCCAATACTTTTAGTGAATTCAACGTAAAGGCATTAAAGTAACTATTAATGTAGTACAAAATAGTGGGTCATTTTATGTTTCAACGTTGAAGTTTTTGGCTATGTGGGAACACTTTTGCAACATTTAATTTTACAAATATATGTTTATTTATTATATTTAATACAAATATAAAAAAAAATATATTGGACAATTAATAAGAATGTACAAATATGAATTTACAAAAATAACATTAAACTATTTCTTAAATTAAAATAATTGTGCTGCCATCTTAAGTAGTTAGATATCTTTATTAATTCTTCATCTTACAGATTACATTACAGTTTATAGAAACAAGCACCATCTTGTGAATAGAATTTCTGGGCATATTTCGTTTCAATAAATAACGTAAATAACTTTAATACAACTTTTATCTACCTTTTTTACCGCCTGTAATATGAGGATATTTAAATATTACTAAAAGTACTAGAAAAATTACAAAATTATAACAAATAAAGTATTTAACTGTAAGTTAAAAGCATACGGAAACATTGCTCAAGAAGAAATATATTTGTACATAATAAGAGCATTTAAAACCCTGCAATAAAAATAAAATAAATTTGTGGAAGAGTTAAATACAGTACATAATTAAATTAACAAACAAGATAACATAGTTTGTTTTTCTCTTTTTGCATTTTATGACTGCATCATTGCAAACGACCTTAAATTATGTTTAATTTTTATGTGAATTATGTCGGCAAACCCATCTTAAAACCATATTACACTTATTAATAATGTTTTTTTTCTAGGAACTCTTTTACGTGAATTTGATATAATACTGATTCGTAATAAATATTTTATATACTTTCTTTAATCATTTGTACTGTTTTTCCATTTATAGATAATAGATATATAAATATACATCTTCTTTTGAGTTTTTTTTTTTTTGTTTACAGACATTGTGTAGAAATAATTCTCTCTCTGTGTGTATATAACCACAGATAAAGGAGTTTTATACTTTTTATCCGTGATATAATTTTAATTACATATAAACAAAGCGTTAGATTACTTAGTTAAATATGCTACCACCTGTTCCAGTATTTTCGAAACAAAGTTTTAAAATAATTAGCAATACAGATTGCTTCATATTTTAGTTAAGGAACCGTGTTCATAGATGGCAGCACATTCATGACATAAATGTTATGTTATGTTTTTCCTTCATAATTAAAACTTCAATATATTACTCTTGTAATCACAAATAAGTAATCAACGTTTATCTTTTTCTGTGCATATGATCCCTATTTAAATAAAATGATGATACAATTTAGCTAGTCGACTGTGCTGTCATCTGATTAGTAAGTTTTGGGATATTTGAAAATAATTCCAATACAGACCGCTTCATATTTTAATTGGAGAAATGTTTCCACAGATGGCAGCACATCGAAAATTTTAATTTAAAGTAATATAATTATTACATTTTTTATGGTTCAGTTTCTGTTATTACTACTTTTGTAATCCAAATAAATAAATTAATGTTTATTTTTCTCAATACATAATCTAAATATAATGATAACTATTGGTAACTTGAGATACTTATTTGTGCTGTCATCTGCTTAGAATTTTTAGGACGAAATTTTTAATTGTAATTAAAAGAATATTTGGGGAATTGTTCTATAATTGAACATTAATTATTTACATTTACTTATTATTTACAAACGAATAAATTTACAATTTTTTTTTGGCTTATAAACTTTAGCATTCTTATATTTTACACTTATTTAAGTGCTGCCATCTAATATAGAATTTTCTAAACCATATTTCGGAATAAATCGTATTACAGGTCACTTTATATTATTTTTAGTAAAATTATACATAGATGGCACCACACAAAATGATTAATATGATAAATATGCAAATTTATAATTTTTTGATTATTATTGAACTTTAAATATTTCCTTTGATACAAATAAATAAACTTTATTCATTTCTTTCTACATATAATTTTTATTTAAATAAAATTATATTTAAAAATCACAAAATTATCAAAAAAAAAAAGATAACTCAAGTTCCATTCATTATTGCCAAATCTCACACAGTCCATTTCAAACACCTGGTATCATAATGAGTCTCCAAACACTTATTATTACACAATTTCGTACCACAAGACACGCAAATATAATTACTGTAAAATCCACAAACGGCACAAAACGATAATGGAGGAAATTGTGAGTCCTCCGCTGCTATATCCGCATAAGACATGCGATTATTCTCTTCTGCATCCTTCCTATCTTCTTCGATCAACTGCTGGAAGGTCTTCCGGTACTTCAACTGGTAGTATTCAGGGTTGCGTTCTTTTTCTTGCTTCTCGTCCTCGATTCAATAGCATCATCGAATTTTGTTACTTTCTTACTCATAACCAAGTCTGCGTGAGGATCATCATGAAAATTGTCGGTCTCAAGACTTTCTAGAAGTTTTTTGTGCCGGCGTCTTCTCGCAGATTCGTCAACGATTCTGCGTTTTTCACCTTCGGTGAATCTGGCTGAACCACGCAAAATCGGTTTGGTGTTCGGCATGGTTGTGATATCAAATAGCAAGCTACAAGTGAAGACTGTTTATAGGAATAAAGAAAAGTAGCGAAGTAAATTTTAAGGTTAGAAAGTTGTTATAGATAATAGGCAAGAATTGGTTTCTTGGTTTTTTTTTGGAAAATGATTACTTTAATTGTTAGTATTTGTTTAAGGATAACTTGATGTACATATTTCATATCTCATTACTTACGTTTGTTATGTATATATACTATTGAGGTTATAATTTTATTTTTTGTATTTTGCTTAATTTCTGATAAAAATGCTCTATACTAAAACGAAAAACATTCAGAAATTGTATTTATTTTATTATTTATCTTTATCATTGATCGGAAAACTGATTTGATCCATCAAATCGTCGATTTTCGATTGCAAACTTTCAACAATATCAGAAGACACAAACAAGTGGCTGTCATCTAAATCTTGAATTATGAATCTTTTGCCCAATTTATTGGTCTCATCCAAATGTAACAAGAACTGTTTCATAGCAGGGTCGCTAAAACACATAATTTCATACCAATTATATTAAAACATAAACGAGTTTTAAATTACCATTCAACTAAAACTCCTTTGATGACATTCACCATTTTGACATTGTTAAAAATAAAATCCGAGATAAAAATGTCACTTCTATTGATGTTGTCGCCATCTTCTGGAGTTATCTTTAATAACGTAGGCATTTGCAAAAAAAAAAACGTAAACTCAGTGCAATTCAATATTAGCTGGTTTGTGCATTTTGACCTTATGTGTGCCTAGTAAAATAAAAAATATACAGACATAAAACCATCTGTAAACATCATGAAAAGGGTTTTATATTCTGGTTGTGTGTTATAAATTTTCATTCAATGCTTGTGTGCTCATTCATGTACATGTAGTATCTATGATCGTTTTTGTTTTGTTGTTTGTTGAAGTGCTTTAAAAATTTCTCTCCGTGTTTCATGTTCTCAATTTACACGCAAAACGATACAAGATTACGATGGATAGAATAAAAACGAAAATCGTTAAGAATTCTGATCAATTGAAAGAAGAATGTGAAGTAGTTAAGTTGATGTTAACCAATATTTTAGAAAAGGTAGGTAATAAAACGCCGGTGTCCGATTTCTTTAAACGCTTTCATTGCTTTTTCAGAACAACGAAGTGGTGAATGAGCTCACAAATATCACTGATAATGATGTAACGACTCATAAGAAATATCTCTTGGATGTGATAAAATTTCAATCAACCGTTCTGCAGAAATTGCTCGAAATGGGTGTGGATCTTGAGGTTTTTTTGAAAGAATTACCTGCACCCACCTCGGATAATAGCTTATTGACGATCCGTGACGTGACTAGCAGGAGCAATACATCGCTTTGTTTGAAAATGTGTCCGTCTGACGTTAGTGTTCCCAATAAATTCTTTTTACCGGACGAAGGAACTATCAAAGGTAAATTTTAAGTTTATTTTGCTAACGAGGGAAATATAGGGTTCATACAGTGTTTGATTTTATTCAAATATGTTTTTTTATGTTTGATTATAATGAAAAAATTGTGTCGCTCCAAATCCAGAAGACAGTACACTATTTGAACTAGATCAATGCATGATTTTTTTATGTTTCACATTGTCATATTTTTTTTTTCCAAAATTTATATTGAACTGTCACGTGTCATTAAATTTGACAGTTTATGTTGTCTCACAACTATGAGGTTATGTTCATACATTCCTATCACAATTTTCATTTTTGTTTACATTTTGGTTATTTAATGATCAGAAAGTTAAACATTATAAATTTAAATGTTGTATTATCTGCGATATATTTGAATGATTAACCATTATTTTCTTAATTTTCGCAATATCTCTAAAATAAACGAGATTTTATTAGTTTGATGTATGGTATTTAAAATTGAATATGAATATCTAAAACAAATGGATATAGAAACTACGCCGGAGGAAGTATGCGTTTTCTTACTTTTAGAACACCTTGTATAGTAAAAAATATTTTAAAGGTTAGGCAGCATTGAATTCTGTAAAATTTTCTGCAAAAGACTTTTTCAGTGGGTACATTATTATCACAATGTTCATTGTTTTAAGATCAGTAGGTTAAATATTATAAATCTAAATTGTCCACGGTGGAAGCTTCACAAGTTTTATATTGAAGGGATGTTCATATGTCAGTTATCGTTGTTTAATTTACTAGAAGCATTGTTTAAATATATGTAGTTAGTCAACCTAATGCATTTTCGGAAAAATAAAGTATTGCTCAGGGAAGTGGTACTCTCTATCAGTGAATGTAAATTGATTTGAAAACGTGATAAATATAACAGGTATCTCGGTCAGAGTGAGACACAGATTTCTGTGTTTTATCCATCTGCGGAAACGACGGAATCCGTATCGGTGATTTACTGACATTGGCGAATTGTGTGGCCTCGGGAAAAGGGAGGGTGGATGCATGTGACGCTGTGATGAGGCACCTCGCGATAATTCTCGTGTTTGTTTACATTAGAAGATTAGAATTCTGAGGTATTCTGTCTAAAATATAAAGAAATTGAAAATATATATGCAAGGCACGTCCTTGTTGACAAAACATTAATTGAACAATTTTCTAAATTGAGGTTTTTTCTTTTAAGAATAAAATATTTAAACTTAAAACAAAAATCACTGAAAAGAGAAAACTTAAATCTAAAAGGACGAAAATTTGCCGAGAAAAAAATAAATCTACTTCTCAATTTTATTTTCTTAGTTTTAAATTAATAAGTTGTTTTGTTAACTTAATTTACTTATATTTATGATTATATAATAACAGAAAATGTTTGTTTATTAAGAAGAATAAGTATTTAGTTTGATAATATATAATCTGTAGTTCGATGGCCTTTTTATATTTAAAATTTTAGTAAAACGCGGGTTTTTCGTTCGAACGTATATACCATTACGAAAACCGTCTACTCCTTCTCTCTCCTATTGCTATCTTCGCTTCTCCCGTATATAGCGGTACTGTCGCTAACTTCAACTGGTGTAAAGGCGGGAAATTTATATTTTCTTATATTTACAAAATATTTTTTACTTGATTTACTTATGTTAACTATTACATAATAATAGAAATTCGTTTTTTATATAATGATAAAAATATGTAGTTTGGGGATACAAATCGCCATTTATTTTTACATATATGCACCACTTTACTTATTAAAAACCCCATACATGATGACACATTCGCGCTCTTTCTCTTGAGCGGCTGAAAAGTTACGAGGTAACCTTTGGGGGCAACATCCGTATATACAAGGTTACATCGTAACTTTTCAGCCGCTCAAGAGAAAGAGCGCGAACGCGTCATCATGTATGCTGTTTTTAATAGCTTTGTTTGTTTGTGTGCTTGGAGCAGTATCTACTGACGTCATCAGAGTAACTTGAGAGCGTCTCAGAGTTGGATTTAAAGATGGTACAAACAAACGCGCTCGATTGCAATATAACCTTATTTTATTATTTACTTATTGTCACAGCTATTATGAATAGGAAAAGTAAAAGTAATTTTTCAAACTAATGAATCTAGACTACAATAAAAATGCATCATATACTAGTATTTATGTAATGTACCTACTAAGTGATGTTTTTAAAATATAATGATCGTTCTTTGCATAAATCACATTGGTATCATTATATTATCCATATCGTGCATATTTGATGGAGGTATAAATCGGATTACATTTACAAACTACAGTTTACAACACGGTGTTAGCGCGATTAGGTTATGTTGCACAAATTGCTCATAATTGCTCGGACGTCGGATCGCGAGCAGAAAGAGGAACCTCTTTGTGATCTGGATTTGCTTGCTCTAAACAAACAAACACGCACAAATCATGCTCTAAAATACAAACAAACGCGTAAAATTCCATGGATCTGCTTAGATCAGACAAACAAACAAACTAATAAGTAACGTGGTGCATATATGTAAATATAAATGGCGATTTGTACTCCCAAACTACATGTTTACTTTTATAATGAAAAACGAATTTCTACTATTATGCAATAGTAAACATAAGTAAATCAAATAAAAAATATTAGAATAGAACTACACACATTTATAGAGCATAACATTAAATTAGAAACTAAAAAAAAGTAAAGTAAAATGTTTAAAAAATAACGATTATATATTATCAAACTAAATATTTATTCTTCCTAATAAAACAAACATTTCAATGTAAACACGAGAATTATCGCGTGGCGCGTCATCACAGCGTCATCGCCTATCCACCCTCTCCTTTCCCCGGGCCTCACCTACAATCTGCCTACAACTTACGAGGTAACTATTGCAATTAAATAATATTTTACCGACACGTAAGAGAGCCATCTTGTATGTAGTAGTCTAACTATAAAGAGACGGACATCAACGGCGTGCTGCCATCTACCGCTTTTGTCCAAAATGTTCAAAAATCCGTTAACTATTTTGTCCATAAGGTTGACTAACTAGTATGTATATAAACAATGCTAGAAGTATCATTGTAAATTTAAATTCTCTGTAATAAAAGCTTTGATGATGAACTTTTTTTTTGCATGAGCTGCGCGTTCGACAACTCTCGCCAAACGCATTTTAATTTCTTCAACTTCAATCGCTCTACATTTATTTTATAGACGAACCATCGATTCTCGAGGATATAAAACGAGATAAGATTGTAGAGATCGTCACCAGCGAAGCTGAGAAAGAAGAGGAACAACAACAGACCCTCATCGCTTCGTGCTCTAAAACCGCAGAGGTTAAAGAAATCGTAAACGAGGATAAAACTGATAAGTTGACGGCGGCGATGCCGCAACAAGAGAAATCAAAGACTGACGCCGTACCCAACGACAGCAGTTCAGACGCTTCCAGTACGACTTCGAATAAGGGCAAGGAGAAATCGTCAGCCGATGTCAGCAGTTCGGAAGATGTAAGTTTGAATAAGGATGGAAAACGAAAGACGATACACGAGAAGTTTAAATCGAAGAAGTTGATGACGAGGCGCGATCGTTTCTTGCAAAATATTCAGGTAAATATATACTGTTTTTTTTTTTCGTTTAATATCTTGGGAGAAATACGAAAAAATGTTGTAAAATGAAAAGCTGTGGGTAAAAAGACTCAATTTTTTGTCGAAAAAAACGGATTATTTTCTTTTAAGTTGTACAACTAACAATATCTTCGGTTCTATGCAAAGGATTTTTATTTATCTAATCTCATTTTATTTCGAAATGTTTGTACACTTCTCGCAGGAAAAATCGGGACACCGGCAATCGAGAATTTTAAAATTGTTAGGTGTAGATACAGCTTTAAACAGAAACATAAATGTATAGAGAGGAAGAGGTTTATACATTAAATAAACACATTGGAATTTCGCTGGCGGCGTTTGTTTTAGAAATACCGAATATGAAATACTCATGCCAAAAAAATACGTAACAAAAAGGTCTCTTAATAAACGGCTTCATTTAAAAATATGTATGTATTTAGCTAGTTTGATATTTTGTAGGGATAATTCTTTTTTTAAGAAAACATACAGAGCTCGGATTTTAAAATCATATTACTTAATAGTGCTGCTTTGATATTAGTAACTTGGTTCAATTTATGATCGCAAGTATTGCTTCAGCAATAGACCATATATCAATCACCCTCCTTAGTTTCGGAAAAAATGCGATTTTTATAGATTTATTGATTACACTATTATTGATGTATTAACTATTATTGCTGTTTAGTATTATTCTTAAATATTGTATTACTATAAAATTTTCTTCTATGTATTAAAAAATTACCAAAAATAGTTTTAAGGTTATTTACAAAATTCTTAAACCAATTAAGTTCGCAAAAATATTATTTACAATATTAACCTTGCGTTTAATGTATATTCAATAAATATATTGTAGCTATGACCTGTGTAATCCAATGCCGTTGTTCTATTTTCTTGAATATGGCCAACACTTGATCTGTTTACAACTGTCTTTATATAGGTAACAGTAATGAGAAAGTATTAGAAGCATCAAATTCAAACATATTTTAGCACTAACTGAGATTGACGAACAATATGCTTTCTTACAATGTTTGTTGTGTATATAAACGCAACAATATTGTAAATAATTGTTAAGGCAGGTTCTTCTTTTCTAACACAAGTAAATGCTTCATTAATATTTGCAACACAAGTTGGTGAAACAGCAATTTGTTAAACTCCACAAGAAAATGATTAATAAATAGCAATTAATGGGTATACCAGTCACTAATTTTAATTTTAAAACCTAAAATAATTCTTTCACTTTGTAATAATAATCTGTTTAAAATTCTGTATTCTCTGTAAGTAGCTAGTAACAATAATAATTTGTGGAATATTATAATAAATAATAAGGATTATAAACATTTTCTCCAAATAACATTGTTAAAATTCTACCATAAGTTCTAATAAACATGAAATAAGCTAAATATATATTTTTAAATAAAGCCGTGGACTCAATAGTATTTAGTATTACTACAATTTTTTGCGAGGATATTTCCTCGTTTATTTTATTTTCTTATCATCAAAGAACACGCCGCGCCGTCATCGAAACTATAATGTATTTTACTATTCTATGTATCAAGATTTTTTTTCTCTCTATTTATGTTTCTATTTAAACCTTGAATCAATTTATCCTGTCGTAATGTAAATACGTTCCCTAAAAGCTTTATTTACACCCAAAAAAATTTAAAATTCTCAATTGCTGGTGTCCCGATTTTTCCTGCGAGAAGTGTACTGCATATTTCCTGCAAAATTATAATAATATAAGTGAATTCAATTTTAGTTGAGCAGTACCGTAGAGTGGGGCAATTTCGATCGCATGGGGTAAAATCGATCAATCCTGATTTTACGGCAATTATTTAGTCTAGCATCTATGGAAAGGATAAGAAAGTTTTGCAACACAGTCATTTAATAAACATTGTTTATAACATATATAACTAACTGGCTTTTTAAGTATTGCATTAAAGTTTCCTGTGTTAAAAAAATAATTTCCGATGGAATGACAACGAGTAATATTTCATACAGACGGAAACAAACTACTACTGGGGAATCCCACTAGGACTAAACGAATTTTCGAAAAGGGATAAGGTGAAAATAATCAATTGTCATTCATTCTTCACCGTTTCTTTTTTTGACTTTATGAAAGTGTTGGAATAACAAGAGAGTAAGAGGAAAATTAACACCTCATGGGTAATACCGATCAGTTTGAAAAGTAAAGAACAAAGAACATGCTCATAGAACAACGTAGAAATATGACATACTCATATTTCTACGTTGGTTTTATTGAAAATTATGGTGAGAAACTATAAAAAAAAGTATGGCCTGGCGGGAGACAGCAATATAACCCCAAATACCTCCAAAGCGCTATCAGGACAGTAAAATAGAACACTTCATCCATTATGAAAGCATCAGAAAATAATGGGGTGCCATATTCATTACCTTGTAATTGGCGAAAGCTGTTGGGGGATGCGAAGACATGAATTATTATTATTATTTACTTCAGAATACTTTAAAGAACCGGTGCCTTCTAAGGAGAGAAAAGATGACTTTTGTATTTTTTCAAGTTGACGAAATTTAGGAAATTTCCAAAAACCAAATTATCCAGCTGGTCATAGAAGGGGAAGCTACGTTTTTGAACTGAGAGGGAAGCGCGTTGAATGAAATTTTGTTTTAGTTTTAGTTTATTGAATTATTATAGTTTATGTCATTATTTATCTGTTGCCATTTCTATAATACATATTTTCCGTTATTTCCGTAAGTTTCCTTTTTTTAAATTCAAATTTTTGTTATTGGATTTACCTCGTGTAGCTTTCAAATCGGTTTTTATAAGAAAATAGATGGGTGATTGGAATTGCCCCCTATTATGGGGCAAAACCGATCACGCTTGATGTATTAAAAAAAATAGTGTTTTAATACATTGGGTTAATATACATGATGGTATGTGTAGCTAAAAGATGTATGATTATATATAATTTTTTTCAATTTTTTCGATCAATAATAACAATTGCAGCTCAGAAATAGAAGATCGGAATTGCCCCACTTTACGGTACTATTTAATTACTTTTATATTTTCTAGTTTTGTGTATTTGCACTTTGTGTTTTTTTTTTTGACTATTAAATCGTTAATCCTCTCTTTTTATCAATATCTGAAATAAGGGTTCAAATTCTAAAGTCGATCTAGTAATATTACTACCTTCTGATACTTAAAAAATTGTTAAAAAAAATCTTTTCTTTACCATTGTAGATTATTTTTATTCCTATTTTCTTGTTTTTTTTTTTTCCTTTTATATAGAAATAATGACGTTTCCATTTATTTTAAAATCTTTCTCAAGTTACATTTGCATAAAATAAAATTATAAACTAACATAAAATAATGACTTAAAAAGTTAAACAACTCATTTTTTTACGTTTCGACAATCTTTATTTTTCTTGTCTTCTTCAGAAATGTATATTTTATAATTTAACTTGTTTTATTATTTTTTTTTTTTTTAATTATATATCTAGGGACATTCACAAACATTTTAAAACATATTTAATAATTACATTTCTAACAATTTTACAACTGTTAACACAACTATTTTAAATCAAACTGTCGAAGAAAAATGATGTATGATTTTGTATTTAGTTATACAGGGTATTCCACGTAACTGGTTCATTAAAAGTTTATGATGTTCTATTATTTACTTATATTTGAGATTTTGGCACCAGTATCTGTTCGATTGGAACTATAAATGCAAAATTCCTTAACCAAAATATCACTTCCAGTTGACCGGAAATGGATGTCAACTTTGTTATTTTAATAGAATGATATAATTTTTTATTCATTTTGGATTCTACAAACTAAAATACGTCAGTTTTCATTAGCTATTCTTATAGGTACATGTTGCCGTTTTGAGTTATTTAAGTTTTCTCTTTTTTTTTAGTCATAATCATTGCATCATTGAGAAATTAATATCTCGGTTAATACTGCAAGTAGAGACTCCAAATTTGCTATGTTATGAATGTAGATATAACTCTAAGAAACGGTAAGCACACTTTACATTCTAACAGACAGGGTGTACAAGATTGAGGAACAAAGTGACATATTTTCAAATGCAAAATTTAAAATATCTGCGTCTTACATAATTGTATTACTTATTTAAATAGGTAATAGTGACATTTTCTTTATTTCTTGTATTTTATTTAAAAAAAAAGATAAAACAAGAGTCACTAACTATTTAAAATATTAAAACAAAAACTCGGTAAGTCTTTTTATCATTGATTAGAAATAATTTACATATTATTAATATCAAAACACTGTAATTTTCCACAACAATACATTTGAAAATGATGTGAATGTGAGTTTGTTATATTTAGCCGCACGTTAAATTATAATTAAAAACGATTATCAAACAAATGTATTAAATCTTAATAAAACCAATCAACGCCCCTACCTCAAGACTTCTATTCAAAATATTGATGCAATTAGGCCAAAAACAGGGGAAGTTCTTTTCACTAAATTATGTTAATTATTGTTACTTTTCATTGTAATTTAATAAGTTTTTAAAATTTAAAAACCACATAATACTTTCTACATTTTCCTTTGTAAATATGAAGTTCTCTTACATGTGAATACAGAACCTTACATAATATTCTCTACGGACTTCGCAAAATTATGTACATATGCAAGTTTCTAAGCATAGACTGCGTGTAGGCAACGTCACTGAGTTTTCCGCTTCCCCTCTTCTCCGAACGAGCTTGTTGGTCCTTTAATTATCATTATTATCTCGTTTAGAGACCAGACATTCCCGATTTATCGTTCAGGCCGTCAACTAACGTCTTCGGCAGCAACGAAATCTACCTAACTTGCCCGGAATCGGGTAGTTCGACATCGACGAACAAGGTGAAAGATAAAAAACGCAAGAAAAAGCAAGGGGCCGAAACAAACTCCACGACTTCCAGCATGAGCAAAGGTAGAATAGGTTCGAATCTTCGTTCGGTCGAAATATTAAACTCGTTAACTCGATTCCTTTGCAGGTTTTCGCGATCCACCCGAACCGTACATCAATCTAGATTGTTTGATATCGCGAGTCATCAATCCTTCGAGTTCTACATCAATCACCTGGACGAGAAGTCGCCCTGGTCGATACGTAAGTAAAATGTTTTGAGTTCCTTCGAAGTCTGATCGTCAGAATGCTTGTGGTCAGTTATCCCTATGCATTTGGCGATCGTAGCATTTTTAATCGATGATTATTACACCTTAAATCTTGTTCTAACCTGTTCCTGTTTAGCATGGCGTATCAATTGGCGGAAATATTTAGAGACACAAGGTGTCCCTATAAAGATAAAAAGTCGGCGAGAGAGGCTCTGGGCTCAGAATGTGTTTGTTACTTGGAGAACTATGGAAGCTGGTACAGGGTGGCTGTTACGAATTGGAGATTGGTAAGTCCACTATTACATATAATTGTAATGTGCTGTTACATGGAAAAATTCATTTCAGTATTTAGTTTAAGCAATTTATTTTATAAATTTCCAACGTCCTTCGGAGGGACACAACGATAGTAGTCTTCATTCCTATAGGACCGTAGTTTGTAGTCGTTCTTCGGGTGTGACACGATTATAGTTTTTCCGTTCTTTTCGTAGGACTATACTTCGTAATCGTCCTTCGGGTGTGACACGATTATATTTTTTCCGTTCTTGTACCACTATAGTTCGTAGTCGTCCTTCCAGTGTGACGAATATAGTTTTTTCGCCCCCTTGTTTGACCACAGACCGTAGTCGCCCCGCGGGTGTGATACGGCACGATCTTCCGTCTGGTGTTCTCCGACCTTCGTTCGATTAAAAAAAAATACAAAATAACTTAATTATAAGTTTCTGTAATCAGATTTACAATACAACATTTCGAATCTGAAGAGCCATGATCAACCTTTCTTCTTTAAATACGTTCCTGATAATTTTTTCCTGTTACGTTCGTTACGGCCATTTATCATTGATTGTTTTCGCCGTAGGCGTGTGTAGTCAATTCTCAGTTATATCGTGTCCCCGCTCGCAGCATGTCAAGTCTATGCACGCGTGAATCCCACCCATGCCTATACATTTACCGTGATCGACGCAGACTCCGCGATTCCCGATCCTCTCTGTTGCTTTGACTATTGATCGTAACCGTCCGTTGGGGTGACACGACAAAGTATTCTTCATTCCTGTAGGACTATAGTTCCTAGACGTCCTTCGGTGTGACACGATTATAATTTTTTTCCGTTCTTGTAGGACTATAGTTAGTAGTTGTCCTTCGGGTGTGACACATTTTTTTTTGCGTTGTAGGGCTGTAGTTCGTAGTCGTCTTCCGAGCGTTCCACGAATATAGTGTTTTGGTCCCATCAAAAGATTTTTGATTTACAAATTAAATTAAAAAGTCTAATAAAACATTTATTTTCTATTCATTCAAAATGCCGAAAGCATTCTGTTTTCTTTATAATTCAGAAGTGTTAGGTTCTTTTTCACAATTACATTTTATTGCAAGCATTATTTGCTTTTGGAACACTTATATAAAGACTACAAATTTAGCTAAACTGAGGCAAAATCCAAATTGCCACTATCCAGCACGCTTAAAAGAATATTTCCTTAATCCGTGTGGGTGAAAGAAATCAATTTCATTATGCAAAAGTATGTTGGTTATTGATCATTCATTTAATGAATTCTGAAAAAAACACTTTGAGTGCAATTTGCCCATTTTTAATGACCATTCCAATATTTCATGACAAATACTTTCTCATTATTATTATTATTATTATTATTATTATTATTATTATTATTATTATTATTATCTATCTGTTAATTGCAGCAAACTAGAGAATATGAAGATAAAATGGTTACAGTTTACCTGTGGATTACGGACATACTTGCATACATCTTACGAGAACTTGAGAGGAGTATCTGAAGAATTTTGCTACGTTCCTCAATTGGCAATAAGGTGCCATTTGGCTTGGGTAAGTAATAGAAAAAAAATATTGCATTTCCAATACAGTGTTCTACAGCTGAACCCAATTAAGATTATACCAATGGTCTTTAGAACATATCTACATTGAAAACATGTCTTTTTATAGTATATCCTCCTGGTTCGACCAAAACAATTTATTAGAGACCTGGCCCAAAGAATCATACGATTTTTTCCATCAATTGTTCTCGGAAAGTAGCGAATGCATCTACAAAGTTGTGTATGCAGAGAAATGTGGGTGAGTACAGTTACTTCCATTCTTATTTATTTTTAGTTAAGCTTTTTCTTCTTCTGTCCTTACTTTTGCCCTTCAACCTATTTAAGCAGCACTTTACTTGGTATAACATTTTTCTTGCCTTCTTAATTTACATCTTAACCGTCTGATGAATTTGTTGTCATTTTGATAACTAAATTATATTCCTAAAAAAAAATCTTAAAAAATCTGAAACTATGAAAACGTGCATTTGTTTTTGTCACCTCGATTAATGTTCATAGCCTTGAATCTTATAGGACTATAGTTTGTGGTCGTCCTTTGGGTGTGCCATGATTATAGTTTTTTTTTCCGTTCTTGTTGGACTATAGTTCATAATCGTCCTTCATAATTGTAATGTACTGTTACTTGGAAAAAATCATTTTAATATCTAGTTCAAGCAATTTATTTTGGCATAAATTTTAGTTCATTTGATAAGCTTTTGTAGTCGTCCTTCGGGTGTGACACGAATATATTTTTTTTCCGTTCTTATAAGACTATAGTTCGTAGTCGTCCTTTGGGTCTGACACAATTATAGTTTTTTTTTCCTGTTCTTGTAGGACAATAGCGAGTTCGTCGTTCGGTGACACGACAAAGCCTTGAATCTAAATTACCCTGAGTTTTTTTTTTTCTGTTCTCAGATAATTTGGTTCCTATATTTGATTTGATAACGTGAAGAATCGAAGTTGTCTCAGCTGTTATACCAATTTCATCTAGATTTTATTATTACAATTTGAAAGGTTCCTCTTTTTACTCGATGTCTTTCTCTCTTGAAAGTGATTTTCCTACTTCAGGATATATCCCGAATATAAGAGATGGCGCTACTGTAGGAACTGATGTGATCGGTTTCACCTTTCTTTACTCAATTTCAAACATGTTTTCATTTCAAAAGTCTTTAATTTTCCTTTCAATCCTGCTATTACCTAAGCTTGTTTATTATCTTTTTTATTTTTCATTTTTTAACTAATTCCTCAGTTTTTTTGTCCTTTTCTTCTAGTTTCTTCCGTATGATTTTGAAAAGCCAGCTCTAACTGGATTTACACCTTTTAAACTATTCGTTACGCGGGTATTACACTGTAAGTTCTGTGATTAATATCTTTGAGATAAAAGACATTTAACAAAGATCCTTCCATAGTGTAATGGCTTAACTTTTTGTAAAAGATGATTAAAAGTTCTCTATCAAAGACGTAGCATATGTCTAAAAATAGGCATAATTTTAACGATGTTTTAGCCTCAAATCTCGATATTTCATCAAAAACTCACCATTTTGTAATCATAATCTAAATATTTATATTTTATTTTGTGTTAATTTCCAAATATACACTACTTATTCTTTGATTGTTTTGTTTGGTTCATTTTTATTTGTATTTTGCCATAGGTAATCCGTAACGAATTGGCGCCCAACGTGGGGATGAATACGCAAAATATTTAGTTACTTTACAGTCTTTACACACATTGTACGTAACGCATGTAATTCTCATCTGTTAAGTGTTTTTTCTTTGTTTTTTTTTTACCGTCTTCATTCTGGAATAGTTTGTGTGTTTGCCCCTCGTTGGGCGCTAATTTACTGCCGATTACGTATGAATCAGAGAGTAAAATATTTTGTTGAATGTGTTGTAGATTGTTGAATATGGCTTATATCGTCTGCAAATGATTTTTTGTTTTTTTCGTTTAACTTCTTTTTCCACCTTTAACTGCTCTTTTTCATGACTTTGACTTTCTAGCATTATTTTCATTACTTTGCCACATTTTTCTGACTAATTGATGACAAATGATGATTTGGTTTTTATGAGTTATCCTCCAATATTTAAGATAACAACATATACTTTGGTTATATGTTCTACTGCATATAATCTATGTGTTTGCCCCACGTCGGGCGCTGATTTTCTACCGTTTATGTTTGACATATGAACCAGAGAATAAGATATTTTGTTGAACGTCTTGTAGATTTTTGTTGAATATGACTTATATCATCTGCAAATGATTTTTTCTGTTAACATCTTTTTTGCATGTGCAGCCGCTGTTTTTTTCTGACTAATTGATGTAGCAGCTCATGCCTTGGTTTTTATGAGCTTTCCTCCAATATTTAAGGTTCTCTTCTGACATACTTCGGTTATATCTTCTACTACATATAGTCTGCGTGTTTGTCCCACGTCGGGCGCTGATTTTCTACCGCTTATGTTTGACATATGAACGAGAGAATAAGATATTTTGTAGATTGTTGTTGGATATTAGACTTTTCTCATCTGAAAATGATTTTTTCTTCTTTTAACATCTTTTTCCCATCTTTAACCGCTCTTTTTTTCTGACTAATTGATGTAGCAGCTCATGCCTTGGTTTTTATGACTTATCCTCCAATATTTAAGGTTCTCTTTTGACATACTTCGGTTATATCTTCTACTACATATAGTCTGTGTGTTTGCCCCAGGTCGGGCGCTGATTTTCTACCGCTTACGTTTGACATATGAACGAAAGAATAAGATATTTTGTAGATTGTTGTTGCATATTAGACTTTTCTCATCTGCAAATGATATTTTTTCTTTATTTAACATCTTTTTCCCATCTTTAGCCGCTCTTTTTTTTTCTGACTAATTGATGTAGCAGCTCATGCCTTGATTTTTATGAGTTATCCTCCAATATTTAAGATTCTCTTCTGACATACTTCGGTTATATCTTCTACTACATATAGTCCGTGTGTTTGCCCCACGTCGGGCGCTGATTTTCTACCGCTTATGTTTGACATATGAACGAGAGAATAAGATATTTTGTAGATTGTTGTTGGATATTAGACTTTTCTCATTGGCAAACGATTTTTTTTTCTTCATTTAACATCTTTTTCCCATCTTTAGCCGCTCTTTTTTTTCTGACTAATTGATGTAGCAGCTCATACCTTGGTTTTTATGAGTTATCCTCCAATATTTAAGATTCTCTTCTGACATACTTCGGTTATATCTTCTACTACATATAGTCTGTGTGTTTGCCCCACGTCGGGCGCTGATTTCCTAGCGCTTATGTTTGAAATACGAATCAGAGAGTAAGATATTTCGTAGATTGTTGTTGCATATTAGACTTTTTTCATCTGCAAATGATTTTTTTTTCTTCATTTAATATCTTTTTCCCATCTTTAGCCGCTCTTTTTGTTTTCTAACACTATTTTCATGACCCCATCCCATAGCAGTAGGAACAGCTACTTCAAATTCTTTTGATAGTTTCTCTTCAATAATATCCTTTAACTAAATTGATTAATACTTTTATTGGACTTCTCTGTGATATATTTTCCCTATTTATCACAACCAAACCTTTGCCTCTACAATCTACAAAATCACTGTAGAAGAACCCGTTTAATATTCTGTAATGATCTATTTATCAGGTCTGAACAAGCCTTTCTATTTTAAATGTTTTTCTATCTAACTGATGTAGCAGTTCATGCCTTGATTTTTATGAGTTATCCTTTACTACATCTAAGTTTCTATTCTACCATATTTTTCTGTTGTATCTTCTACTGTATATAGAGTGAATGTTTGCCCCACGTCGGGCGCTATTTTTTTTACCGCTTATGTTTAATACATGAATTAAAGTCGACATCTCTCCAGAACATCATGGGCTATCGATCTCGCATATGCGGATACGAAGAATACATCTGGCGATACGTTCGGGCAACAAATGTTGGACAAGGGTTTGGCGGTCGAAATTTTTCAAGACCCACTGACGATGTTCAAGGACGGTTTTTTTCTAAACCAGATCAGAACCGCCCAAGGTAAATCGACACATTTTCGCATTCAAAATTATTCCTAATCTTCGCCTATTTTTTTTTTCCTCAAAACAGGCATGGCCGGTATCACGTCAAACATGACGACTGAAGAAGATTCGACCAATAAGTCAAAACATGGACCATATAGTAACCCAAGAATGTAGTAACATCGATGAGGCCATGGTGGGTTACAGGGCTAGAGACGAAGCCAGAATTTGCAAAAATATGCGACCCGATGGTACTTGTTTCAAGGGAAAACGTTGCAAGATGGAACACGAGACATTACGAAAAGGTAGCTATCGCAAGTATACTACGGTCGAATGGTATAAAAATTGTTACAAAGATTATTGTTGACTATTTTTGTTTTTAAAGTGGATTAAATTTGCTTCAAATTGGATTTTGGTATATTTTACTATTATTATCATTATAATTTTATAAAAGCATTCAAGAAAAAGTTCAGGTAATTTTTTCCTTTTTGCCGAATATCTTTTAAATGGCGTATTTGACAAAAGTTAATATTCTTGCCTTCATTGAGGTAGATCAAATTTGCTATAATGTGAATTTAAAACGATTTTGCTAATCCCAATAGCTTTGGAGGTACATGTTTATAAAGATTGGCGCAATTTTCCCCGGCTGCAAATTCCTTTAAATATAATAAATATAACAAAATTTGGAAAAATTTTCCAAAAAGAATCATTTTTTGTGGTTTTTAAGGCGAATCAGGGGTGGGACTGTGTGTACAATAGAATTCTATTATAGTTTCTATAGTAGTATTCTATTTTTGAAGTCGACAACATGGTGAATTGCTACTCTGTGTGCCTATAAATAGTGCAATGAATTTAGGAATAGAAATATAATCCCTGAAATGGGCGAACACCAACCGACAAACAAACAAAAGACAACACACAGGTGACATTAAGTGGGAATAAAGAAGTTGTTTAGGTTAGGACTGCGAAAAATATTCGTATATTTTATTGTATATTATTATAATTAAATTTTAAACTGTATTTGTCTTAAAATTAATGTTTGAAATTGCGCCAAGGTTTTAATTTTTTTTTTTTATTTTCGATGTATTTAAATTTTTAAATGTTATAATTTTGTTATTAAAAACAATTTCCAAAATCGGCTCAACGGCGCATTTGAATACCAATTTCTTGATGACAAAACGTTTTTAATTTTTGAATTTAGACTAATAATAACGCCCGAAACAGAAATACTTATTTTTCCTTAACAATCATTTACCGACATGCCGCGACTTCCATCGTAATCTAACGCACAGACCGATGTTTGTTTTGAAGACAGTAAGTAGAAGTACAAATGGCCTGCTATGGAATCACGTGAGGTATAAATATAGTAAGGATATTCAATTTTGGTTTCAGTAGTGTCTTTTCATGTATTTTACACAACCCCACCTACTTCCTACCTAATATGTTTAAAAAAAAAGTGCGAAATGCATAAAATGTGTAAATGTTAATAATAGAAAATAGCGAAGAACTTTTTTTATATACAGGGTGAGTTTTTTATGTTGAGACAACGGAATATCTCTAAAATACTGCATCAAATCAAAAAAAAAGATCTTAATAAGATTTGCTATAATGTAAATAAAGGATCACTGAATGAACTTTGAAACCTTAAATGGGAACCCCCATTTTGTATTGCAGATTCGGATTCTACCCCATTAAGTATGTAGTTTTTGTTTGAAACTTTTTTTTTCGATTCGTAACAGATTGCGCTGTAATCGCAAAAAACATGATTGTGAACGTCTAGAAAAAATACACAAAAAAGAGAAGCAAGTATGCAATGATTTTTTTTTTTTTGTTTTAACATAAACTAACATTTCAAAAAGCCATCGATTCGAAACTGTACCCCTTCACTTTGATACATTTATTTATTCGCAATTGAATGCTATTCAACGATACGAAACCGTAATACTTTATTCAGTACTTGACAAGCTGTGAATACTTACACATTGTCCGATCCCCATTTAGATTATTAATTATTAATCCAATACAAATTAGTTAGTGTTGAATATTTGAACAGTAATAGAGGCTATAACATTACAAGAGAGAATTGAAATGATTTACATCCATGGAGAAAGTGGTAGGAATATCGATGATGCTGTTAATCTTTATTTACAACGTTTTCCCGACAAGGTGCGATCGTGCACTTCTTTTTACCGAGTCGTTCAACAGTTCTCTAGCGAAGGAACTGTACAGCCAAGGAAACGTAATCGCCGAAAAACAATTGTTGGAGAAAATAATGAAATCGCGGTATTAGCTGCAGTAGCTAATAATCCGCACATTAGTACTCGAGAAATAGCTCGCCGATCAGGAATTTCTCAGTCCACTATCTGTCAAATATTGAAGCGTAGGAAACATCATCCATTTAGAGTTTCCATGCATCAAGAACTTCATGGCGATCATTTTCAAAATCGAGTGCGATTTTGTCAATGGCGCTTGAATCCCAATTTTTTGCTCGAGTATTATTTTCTAACGAGCGACATTCACAAATCACGGTACGGTAAATCGGCACAACATGCATTACTGGAGTATCGAAAAATCCCCATTGGTTGCTCCAAGTTGAACATCAAAATCCTTGGAACGTAAATGTTTGGTGTGGAATAATTGGCAATAAGCTTATTGGTCCATATTTCATCGATGGAAACTTAAATGTGGAAAATATCGAAAGAGCTTGCAGAACGACTTCCAGTATTACTTGAAGACCTTCACTTGGACGTACGACAAACAATGTGTTTCCAACATGACGGTTGTCCAGTACATTATTCAAGAATAGCACGAGAAGTATTAGATCGAGCCTACAATCGTCGATAATCGGAAGAGGTGGTCCAGTGTCTTGGCCCGCAAGATCGCCAGATCTTACTTGCCCTGACTTCTTTTTGTGGGGCCACTTAAGGTCTGAAGTTTATATAGAAGTGCCAATACGAGGAAAACATGATGAGCGAATCACCCAACGCTTGTTCAAGGATCACGCCGGAAACACTTCTCAGTTGTGTGCAATCATTCCATTGCGAATAAATAAATGTATCGAAGTGGAAGACCACATTTTCGAACACATTTTCTGAAATGGGATATGATAAAGTCAAGTTCTTCGATGTTGAGGGCTTTTTGAAATATCATTTAATGTTAAAAT
>RXPK01001388.1:0-64349 GCA_004143645.1 Protaetia brevitarsis | reverse complement strand
TGTGCTAAAATGTAAATTGTTACATACAAACAGGTTGCTACACGTTTAATTCGCGCGGTGAAGCGAATGGGAAGGATTTACTCACCAGCACAAGCCCTTCATTCACGCATATGAATGAAGTAGACTGCTTGAAGTCGTATTATGTAGCGGACGATCTATCGTGAAATGGAGTCTGAAGTTTCGTTGCTCAACACTCACATGGAAATGTACTTGCCCACTTGTCATTTTGATTTTGTAGAGTAGAAATTAACTGTGTGCTGTCGTCAGTTGTTTTATTATGTTTGTATTTCAATGTAACATTATTATTATTATATATATTAAATATAATATATAAGGCATGCCGAGCAATGTATAAACCAATAGGACACTCGTATGTACTTATCTATAAGTACCTATAATAAACTAATTGCTTTACTGTAAGACTGCAAAATATAAACATGTGCGTATACACGAGGGCTTTCATAATTATTAAAAAGGGAGCTAAGGTATTATTTTTATGTGTCACAACACGTCCGACACCCACACTTAGGGCAGATAATGATTTTGATTACAACGTGGGGCAAGTATCTATAAATTAACTAAATACTCTAGAACTGAATGCTTACATTTCAGGTTGCATTTTTAAATAGCTATATTAGAAAATATATTGCGTAAATATTAATAAAGAGAAGTATTTAATAAATGTTTTGTTCTTACTCTAAAAGCAATGAAAATTGGAAAATTGTCCGGTGGATTAGATAATAGACATTTAAATTTAGAGCAGTATCATTTTCCATTATTTCCCGTAGTTTAAAACTATACAGAGGGCGTTACCGTAGGTACGTATATATACCACCCATCCACTTACATTCAGCACATTTAACAAATTGGATTTTCGAACTGATCAATATTCTATACAGCCGTCAGTATACGTAGAGAATGCATGCACATTCGCACATATGCAGGGCAGTCATATATCACTTTCAGCCGTGTAAATAAATGGAAAACGGATACACAACTAGTTATTAAATATCCGAAATAATTATCTTTGATTATAGCAAATATTGTAGCAATAAAACCGAATTTAGATGGGAATTATATCACGTTCGCGCAATTAATGTTGTTCGGGCTAGGTTTCCAATCCAGTGTAAAGCTAATATTAACGAAATAAAACTAATAATTAATTATAAAGAGAGCTCTCTCTAACAGGGTTAACATTACAAAAATTATATTCGCACCTGATAGGTTCATATAGTAGAAATTTAAATAGTTTAGCAATATTAGGTTTAATTATCAACCTAAAAAAAAAAAAAGGAGCTAATAATTAACCGTTCAATATTTAAAAATTTCAAATTAAAATACAAATAAGAAATATAATCAAATGGGAATGAGGCACACCATAAAATTAAGCGTCATATTAATGATTTAAACATTTTCGGTCAAATAGAAGCAAAAGTTTAAACAAGGAAATGATAGCCAACTCCTACCTTTTCCTGTATATTAATTATATTAATTGTGACATGATCATTTGATAGAATTTCTAAATGACGTTCTATATAGTGAACGGATTCAAATATATTGTCAATTAGATGGTGCATGTGCATACAATTGACTAGATATCAGAAATTATTTAGATCATAGTTTTCCAAATAGAATGGCACTTATGGATCCATACGATAGCTAGAAAGCTCCAGATTTAGCCTCATTAAATTTTTCATGGGGTTTTTTAAAATATGAGATTTACAAATATACTTGCAACACTGTCGAACAACTGTGTAAAAATTTAGCTAATGCTTTTCATAAATTAACACCGATTTATATAATAAATAGCATAAATGCTATAGAAAAAAGATGTATTGCAAATGCCGAAAGGCAATTTGAATAATTAAAGTTTTACTTTTTAATTACTTACATTTAACCTGTATTTCCTGTATTTTTTTGGGATATTATACATTTTTATTGAAACGCCCTACAGCTTTTGTCTTATACACAACCAATCTTTGTTATAAATATTAGAACCTCTTTATATTTGTTTAATTGTCTTCTGCTATCTAGTGCTTTAGGTAGGCATTCTCATAAAGAAGTAAACAAAAGCAAAAAAGTTTAGAAATGAGTTAAGCTGATATACATATTTGAATAATAAGGACAGCGCTCTAGCAAGTGTAAGTAAAGACGTCTAAATGGGAAAAATTGTAATTCGTAGTATTTCAACGTATTACACTCTTGCTCAATTAGTCGTCTTTACTTCCACTTTTACATGCACATATCAAAAAATGTTGAAAGGTTGTCAGCAGGTCATATTTCCCGCTCGTAATTTTTAGTTCGACAGGACTAGATATGGTTAGATTAGATTAGATGAGGATTTGGTGTGCTTATGGGACTGCTGTTCACCGGATTTGACAGAGCAATTTCTTTTGGAGGCCTTTTAAAAATGGATTAAAACCAACAAGTCGAGATTTGAAATGAAAAGGATGGTTAGGTTTATTACAGATAAAAATTTACTTTGTTACGGCCGCCGCTTGTTGAATTGATTACTAAACTGCGGCTCACAAGATGGCGCGGAGATCATCTTCGACATTTAAACCGCTTATTCAGACGGTTGATTTCATCATCAATTCGCGATCGAAGATTCTAGTGCAAATGTGCTAGAACCATCGCCAAGTTGTGTGAAACGCATGTAGAAACAAATAGTGAATATAAATTGCGAATATAAATAAGTAATATTTAAGTGAATTTAGTTTATTTAGAGCCGGTTTCATAATAAATGTCACTTTAACGAAAGCATGCATTACTTATGAGAATTTTAATTTAACGTCATTTTAAAGCTTTGAAGTGATGTTATGAAACTTACCCATGCTATATGATTCTGTAGTGCCCTAGTTATTTATTATTCGTGTTATTTTCGCTTGATTTGAATTCAAATGTAAAAATAAATACTTTTCAAACTATCGCTTGTGTAGGTTATTTGAACTCAGAAGACATTTAGGCTTGTTTCTAGAATATATGTTAATAATTTGTACAAGAAAATAAAGAGTGCGATAAAAGATAATATGAAAACCCAGTAAAACTCTCTGGCCTGGCTCCACACAATTTAATCATAGGAGGGTATCAAGCAAGTGTGGTGCGTATTAGTTTCAGCAGAGCTCAGCTATTTAAATCTCATTTAAGCTCATTCTTGCTAATTGAAAAACTGCTGTTGATCAAATTGTTAGCTTGACACCGCATATTAAATTTATTAATAACTGTTCCTATTTCATGCATAAAATTAATTGTATTAGAGTCAGATATTACCACACAAAAGTTATCTGCATATAAAAATAATTTTCTAGTTGATATGTCATTTAAAAGATCGTTTATAAATAATAAGGATATGAAGGGACCAGGACACTACCTTGTGGGGTGCTAATATCAATCACGCCAACTTTAATCACGATTTTACTATTTTCAAGAAAAAATAATATCCACTCGTTCGCACATATACCGTGATCGTATATACTTTTTAAAGAAGTGGTATTTCCATAGAATCCAAGCTTAAATTTTGTTAAAAAAAATCCATATTCCATTTAAGAAAAAAACAACTTGACCTTTGTATGACGTTCATGCGCTTTCTTAGGGCTGTGACTGTGTAACTATTAGGTAGGTGTTTCTTGTATTAAAACTTCTACTTGAAAAACTTTTTTTTTCACAAAACTGACTCCTTCCAAGTTTTGGAAGGGGCCAGGCTAAATGGACAACCCGCTATATCATAATAAAGATATAAAATATTTTGGCTGTAAGTAAAATTACTTAAACAAAGAAATATGCTTTGTTTCTCTGGTTAATGAAACAGTTTTATCGGTCGAGCATAAATAATTTGAACGCACAAGACAAACTGAGCGCTCATCAAAACATTTAGCGCCATCTGCCGGGCAACCCTAAAAATTCATTTGACTTCGGTGAAATCTAAATTTAAATACAAAACGGGGTCAATGGAATAATTAATGTAATGTACATTCGGAGTTTCTCTTCGCATCTCATCATGATGTATTCGGTTCTCTTGTTATAATGTGAACATTCTTCATAGGTATGTGTGAATGTAGGCCTTTAGTTTTAATAGGGTATAATTGAATATGCAAAAGCTGCACATGCCTATTATACGAGTGTTCAAGTTACAGTAAAACATTGTATCATATGATATAAACAGTTAGATCGATGCTGTAATTGGTGGGTTGAAACGATCGAAGATAATGTCGTAGTTAATTATTATATCGTGCTTGAAGAAACAGTTTCAGTGTCAAAGAAGTCTCGTAATGAAATTATAGCTTGTGATTTTCTTTCGGGAAAATGGTAATATATTTTTTCTAATTGGTTTTTTAAAGTGTAACAGTGAACCAAAAAAAAAAATCATTTACGTGAAATAATGCATTAAAATTTATTAATTTATTAAATTAGTTTTATTTACTATTATTGAACACTTTTTGAAAAACGACGTTGACTTGACAGTTTTCAAAAAATATTTGACAGATTAAGCCTACTATCTATCATGTCACTCACAGGTATATCTTTATTATTTTTAGACATTAGTTAAAATTGGACTGGTTGGGAAGAAAATAGTATTCAAACCACGTGAGAAAAGTGCTATTGCAGGCCGCGGGCACTTTCCTCCCTTGGTTTGAAATATAATATCTTATTGAACATGTGAAAATATAGTTACCATAACATACATCATCCATGGACATTGTGCAATAATGAAACCTAATTTATTTCACTAATGAACCTTGTTATTAGTTAATCAGAAATTGTAAATAATATTTCGTCATAACAATGACACATTACGTTCTATCGATGAAAATTCATTCAGTGAATGTTGTTTGTATTATAGTATTTTTCTCAGTACGTGATTCAACACCTGCATTCAAAATATTACTGCGCAAGACAAATACTTTTTGATACTTGATTGACATAATGAGCGTTTTCATTGATCCTGTGAATATATGTTATTATAGAAATATACATAACTGCACTTCTATGATTTCTATTCGGTGTCTTCTTTTATACATATATTTAATAAATGCGTTAGCTAACATGGTGTACACTTTTCACCAAGGTATGTTGTATTCTTGCAATAAATTGCAAACCATTAAAATAACAGAGAAGGCATCATTTAATACTTTATTGCATTCACATTTTTATACAATTGTACGTAAACATAACAACGTATATTCGTTCATATTCGTATTGTTAACAAAAATATTTATTAAATGTATGCAAATATGGTTACCATAACAAAAAGTATCCATAGACTAAGGTAAAATGATTTGCTATAATAATGAAAACGAATTTATTTCATTAATGAATCTTGTTATTGCTTAATCAACGAATGTAAATAATATTTTATCGTAATAATAACACATTTCGTTCTGTCGACGAAAATTCATTCAATAAATGTGGATTATTGATATTACAACCGGCATTTTTCGCAGTGTGGAAATAGAATTATTTTTAGAGCGATTTTAATATAACAAGCGAGGTTAGTTTTTAATCTTCAATTAACTTCCGTAATGTAACATAACCAAGTCACACGAAGATGTGAATTGCATTATTTTAATGCTAACCAATAAATTTTGGATTTCTCTTATACTCCTTTTGGTAATACAAATATCTGTATGTGTATAATCTTAACAGATAGAACAATAAAAACAGAATTAGAGATATCTGACCATTTCCCAAAACAAACAATAGAAATGGATTCAATTAGGACCATATAAAGTTTTTTTATGGTGCTAATGTTAAAGCTGCCTAAACCGTTCATACTGATTGTGAGAGAAATATACTAAGCATAAAGAAAGAATTTCATTTGTTTCTGGAGGCAATAAAGATTAATTAGAACTAATGATTCACTTAAAATTCTTGTTTCCCATCTTTAAATACCGCACTTAATCATAATGGAAACCCATCTCGCGTTTATCGGATATTGTTTGTTTAGATACCATAAAAGTTTAAACATCACTTAAAGTTTATATTTCACACAATTATATCCAATTAGAAAGTAATCTATTGTAATTTTCCATTTGGATTCTAAGAATTCTGCCATCGTTGTACCACCAATATATTATACCTCATTGTGTGCTTGTAGTGCTGCTTCTCTTTCAATCGCATTCAATAAAGATCAGGGCACCCTCCTCTTCTCCTTTATGTTCGTTAGCTATTCTTGTTTCGTCTTTCTTTCGATGAATATATGCATCTCACTCCCTTTCAGCTTCCCCCTTGTCGTTGCTTAATTGAAAACTGTTGGGTAAAACTTCGTCCTTGTGCAAAGCGGTTCACCCCACCCTATGAAGGTATGAACCTCTCCAAAAACTCCGAAACTCCTTACTATATTCAATGTAAATGTAATTGTTTTTTTTTTTATCATTTTAAAACAAGTTTAAATAAGCTTATTTTCGGTTGGGAATTAACATATATATTATCATTGTAGGGCGTTTTTCACGTTCTTGAATGAGTGGAGAATCGACGGAGAAGAGGTAATTTGAAATTCCGTGTGTACATAGGACGTTAAAAGATACATTTTAAACTCTGAAATAAATTATCTTATTCCTCTTTTGAAGAGTATTCGTGTGACTGTCGAGAGTATGGAGAATCTAGATTTTATTTTCTCACCTTTTATTGTATTACATTCCGTATATTAAAAAAAAAAAAAGACATTGATACGTTAATAACAATATACTTAATTGAGATTTTTTTGCAAATGTTATCAAACTTTGAATATTTGAAAAGTAACTGTGGATAGAATTGAATTTCGTTAACCTTCTGTGTATTTTATCGTTTTACTTATTCAGCCCTGCCCGTTAAGTTTATCCAGCGCTCTTAAATTTCAACGGTAATTCGTTAAAACAACTTTGAAAGGCGAAATACATCTTCCGCGAAAT
This sequence comes from Protaetia brevitarsis, assembly GCA_004143645.1. Lineage (NCBI taxonomy): Eukaryota > Metazoa > Arthropoda > Insecta > Coleoptera > Scarabaeidae > Protaetia > Protaetia brevitarsis. The sequence continues at coordinate 57,462 of RXPK01001388.1, read as the reverse complement.
GTATAACAATAAATTTGTAGCGAGTTCAAATTAGTAAATGAAACCGTTCGCCGTTCAGGAATGGCAGAATTCATTATTTAACGTTGAAACTGCAGTCGGTACATTATTTCTGTTGTTGCCCCTTCCCCTCCCCAGTAAATACCCGGTAATATACCATACCCAGCTGGTCATTAGTAATAAATCAGTAGATAATTGGATTCTGGAACTATAGTAAAACTTCCGCCTCGGCAAACGTCAACCAGTAGTAGAAATATATAGCTACACACGTCCAAACGAATACAAAACGCGTACTACATGCGGATATATGTTGTATAACAACGTAACTTACTTGCAACTTGTATCTAATGCTCTTAACGGCTAAAGCTTTTAAAATGAAGCAATCCCTAGATTAATCCGCTTCGCTTTTCCTCTAATTAAAGCTCCTATTTTATTGGCTAGTGTTTAAACTACTATTTTTTATTTTCGTATTTTAATTGTCAGTGTTCTTTGTGGTGCATTCGTTTTTCTCCATTGTTACAGTCGTTTGTTATCTGTTTCGGCTTTGTGTACAAGAGCGCTTTGTTGTAAGTGCTCCCATTTCGTGTATCCTTTAGCTCAATTTAATTGTGACGTTCTTTTGATTAGCTTCCACACTAAAAAAGAAAATGATTAACAGCAGTTAGGTATTGAGTAATACTTGGAACTATAAAACAATTTATTGTTACAACGAACTTTGAGCAACTTCTTAGTGACTATATTTATTATTATAACAATTTAATACTAAATGTAAGAGAAAAACGCATGCGTTGATTAATGACGAAGAATTCGTATAATCAATAATCTTTTTCATATATTTATTAAAAATGTTCATTGTAACCATTAACAGTTGGATTAAGTATATACTTGTATATTAATTAATTCTTTAGTTGTAGGAATGAATGACTTTATTGTAATAATTGAAATATTTATTACAATAATGACAAAACTAACTAATATCAATAAAAACATACAATATATATAATAATAAATCATAATTTTAATAACACCCAAATTCAGTTACCTAGCACTATCCTTATAAATAACTTCAAGAAAATGTTAGAAGCAGAAAATAATACCGTAAACGTCCACAATCTAGAAACTATTAAAGAATAGCCAAAGAAAATTCGAATTTGAAATATTTTCTATCTTAATATATTTATGTATGCTCATAAATAACTATAATATGTACTTTTAGAAGGAAGAAATGCTGCATTTTTGTACTACATAGTTACTTCGTTCTAACCAAATTATTTGTAACAAAAAAAAGGAAAACAATAAATAAGCAAGAATATCAGTTGGAATATTTGACATTTTAGTATAGTATGTTTAGTATAACGATTTTGTTGCTTTTATTGGGTTGTCAAACAGTGATTTGGGCGTTTTCTGTTGATCTCAGCAGGGCATTCGACTGCGTCAATCATATTGTATTGCTGAATAAATCATATGAATTTGGTGTTAGAGGGCGAGCGCATCAGTGGATATCTTCCTTTCTTAGTAATAGAGAGCAATATGTTTCCGTTAACTTTAATTTAGAAGGCTGCAATGAAATGATTACCTCGACACGTTTAAAAAATGAATTAGGTGTCCCGCAGGTACTTGGTTCGATTCTCTTTTTACTTTATATAAATGATGTAGAGAATATTGTTGTAGATGCGGGCGTCAACTTTAGTTTTTATGCGGATGACACGTCCATAATTTTGTCTGACAGAGATCGAGATGAGCTGGAGCATAGGTGCAATGATTTGTTGTACAAACTGGAGACCTGGCTATACAACCATGGTCTATTGCTCAATAAAAATAAAACGGAATTCGTAGTGTTTCATGATTATCAGAGGGTTGCTCCATCACTGGAACTTCGAGTGGATGATGATCTAATCGTACAAGTGGATAAAAGTAAATTCCTGGGATTAGTACTTGATCAGAATTAAATTGGAAAGGTCATTGTGAACAACTAATTGCTAAATTAAACTCTTTCCGTAGCGTGAGATACGTACTCCAGAACAACTTGTGACGATCTATTGCGCTTGGTTGAATCTAGATTGCGTTACGGGTTATGTTTCTGGGGCGACTCAACATTAGTGGGAAATGTTTTCATTGCGCAGAAGCACATTTTAAGAATAATCGCAGGCGTGGGTACAACGCATTCGTGTAGGAATATATTTAAAGAATACAAAATTATTATTATTATTACAAGACAAGATCGTATGGGAATTTTCGCATTCCTTTTGCTAAATTAAATGTAAGCAAGAAGTCACTAGAATGTATAGGTTTAAAATTATTTAACGTTTTACCTGTCCGGATTAAGGAATGCGAAAATATCAAAAGAATTAAAACATCTATAAAGGAATATTTGTCTAAAGGTGCTTTTTATACATTGGACGAATATGTGTAGATATATATATATATATTGTTATTTCTTAGTTTTAATTTTTTTATTTGTATAATGTAACTATATGACGAAACCTATAAATGTTTCTCATGTCTTGTCAATAAATTATTATTATTATTAAATTTTCGGGTTTTTTTGATTTTATTATGTAGGATTTTGGTTTGTATATTTTCGGTTTGGTTTACTCAACTATTTCTATGATTTAAGATTAAATTACAAAATTTATTTCTTATAATAAAAATATTATTTTTTATCTTCATTTTCATTAATTAGCTTTATATTTGTTTCAATGGGAAATTTGTCGGTTTTATTATAATCAATCGCAAATTTAGGTCCTAAAGTTCACACATCAGAAATTTCATTGGGAATATTGGTATTTGACAAGTTTTCTATGCATCTTTCATTTAATTTAGTAATTTTCTTGTATTTTTTGTTTTTAATTCTAAGAAAATATGAGGTATTTTTGGATGTTATGAACCGTGTAAGACTTAAATAATTGTGTTTGTTAACATACTCCTCAATTGAGTACAGATACAATCATACGGTACTATATTATATTTTAACAATTTTTTATAATTTATGCAATCTGTAATTAAGTAACTTTTAAGACCCTTTCAAATCTTACAAAATCAAAAACACCTTTAGAAAAAGAACTCACAATTAATTTATTCCTTCCCTTGTAGTAACTAAACAATATTTAAAGAATAGATTGCAAAGTCACAAATCCTCAACTACTTTAACAGCTTGAAAATGTAAAATCATAAATTCAACTTTAATAATACTAAAATTTTAACGAAAGAAAGAAACTAGGAATATTTTAGAAATGATTTATATTAAAAAAAATAAAAACAGTGTACATTTCCGAGCTGATGTGGACAAATTATCAAAAATATATACGCAGTTGTTTTCATTTCTCGATAATACCTTTATGTTAATCCATGTATATTTTTTCGCTTTAAAGATAACCTTTATAGAAATAAAGTAAGTTTTTGTGTTTTTTGTGATGTTAGCATACTCACTGGATCCTTATTTTATATATTTATATGTTTGTCACTGTTTGGTTTTGTCCCACTTAGATTATTTCAATATGTTATTTTAATCTTATGACACTAATACAATCATCTTGTACTTATTATCACTTAAACAAAAATGTCAAAAACCACCAAATGTTTGTAAGTATAAATTTGTTTATATAAATTCTCCAATGTTTTATTATTAAATAATTCATAGATTCTGAGGAAGACAAAATTTTATTGCCGAAACGTTAATAAATATAAAGAAATTAATTAAGAAGCCATATTTCCAAACAAATTTATACAATTTTATGTTTAGTGGCAAGTCTCTTCAATAAGTGTAAGACTATCTTCGCCTCATCAATGGTGCCAAGCTGTTCAGTCAATCATTTGTATATTGTGTACGGGAAGATATTCTAAATATAAAAGAAATTGGGGTATACTTGGACGATATCCGATATAATTTTAGAAATGTATTAAGAGCTGCAGCTATTTGTTTCAAGATAATTTATTTATTTAAGGTGGAATTTCTTCCAGAATATTCAGTGTTTTACAGACCCATACGAACTTTCTCTTATAGCTTTAAATCAAAGAATTCAACACCAACAGTCTATATTTTAGCATTGAAGAGAAATAGAGCAACAAGAAGGTGTCTAACAATAAGTATCTTTATACATATTTATGACTAAATAAATAAATAAATATTAAAAGCGTAACGCGTCAATGCCAAAAGTATCTTAAAGCGCCCGTCAACGTCCTTGTCGGCGTGACGCCGTCTGAATTTCTTGCCGGCATAACGCCATCTGCGCAAGCCAGTAAGAAGGCTTGGCGCTGTCTGGCGTTTTTGTCGGCTTGACGCCGTCTGGTGTTTTTGTTGGCTTGACGCCGTCTGGCCTTCTTGCTGATTTAACACCGTCTGGCGCTCTTGCCGATTTGACGCCGTCGGGCGCTTTTCTTGCTTTCTTGGCGGCGCTATTGTCCATATTTATGTTAGAATAATATTTCTACTAGGGATGTAGTTTTTTGTTGAAAGTTTGTGTAATTATCTCTTTGTTTCGGACTTACAACTCACATTTTTTTAGTATAATAGTTGAAGATGCATATGTGCTCTTATTTTTGTTTCGTTTTCAAAAGAAAATACATTTTTCTTTAATTTACAATGGTGGTATTAAAGTAAAAACTGGATTTATTGGATTTATGATAATTAATATATTGTAAGAAATAGTTTTTAACATTATAAATATTGTTAGTTAAAAGAATAAAGCTGATGTAATGATCAATTAATATTTTGATCATTTCAACAAGAAGCGTTTGTTGAATCAAAAAATAATCTATTAAATAAGCAATGCAAACAATAGCACTAATAGACAGTTCATGAAATCTATAAACCAAAATAATACATTAATTTACGTTGTTTCATTAACTCAATGAACGTGTTCACTGAACAAATTATAACATATCATCATATTCGTTGTCTGATGTAATTTCATGTTACTTACATTTTTGGTTGATGGCAAAAAGAAACATATTTATTCAAGCAAACCTATTCTATCTGTTAACAATTAAAATTTATGAGAAATAATTACAAAAATAACTCTAATCTTACGTGAATCATTAGAAAGAACATCTTGTACGTAACGATGAACTATTTGAATACCTTAAAAAATATTTTTTAGCGGTTGTTGCATATAACATTTTTTTACTTAGAACCCAGATAATAAGCCATTATCCACTCCGACAATGTCTTAATATTGTAATATACTACTATTTTTAATTAGGCCTATTGTAAATGCGTTGCCGTCAAACAAAAGATCTGCGCGAATAGAGTTTACCATTTATTTACCGAGTTAATATACAAATCGGTTATTTCAAAACGCTCAGTTTATTTTAACTGGACAAACACGCCGGCGATATCGGCTTTATAACATCACACATTTGCTCATCACGACACTAACAAATGGCCGAAGAATAACAAATAATTAGAATGCAGACACGGTGAAAGACTGTGCGCCCATTAGTGTCAAAATAATCCGGCTATTCGTGTGAAAACTATAACATTATTTTGGGTGGTCATTATATCTAGATCAATATTGCAATTGATATATATATAAAAAAAAATGTGGTTACCTATTGCTAGTCCAGTGCTGATTCTTGTTTGTGAATTGAGACAATGACCAGAAGTTTTCTTTTCAGAAATCAAATTTGTCAACATACAATATAGAAGTCATAAATAAAAATATATTTTTCTTTACTATCCACACTTTAACCTAAACTTAAATTGGGTCCTAGTGAGATAAAAAAGGAGTATAGAAATGGTTTTACTAGTTAACCAGGACGATGGCAGTTTTATCATTAGAAAATTGAAACAAAATCTAGAAGGAAAAAAAAAAACGATACATATAGTAGGAAGTACAATTACGGATGCAACTTGTCGCGATGTTTCCATTTTGGCGGGCTAATTTACAGTAACAAATATTGTAAAATGAAAATTAAATATTTTAAAATAAAATTTGTTTATTTGTTTCCTATAATAATAAATCAAATATTTGTTTGTGCAGCTTTCTATCCTAGCCAAACCAAATCCTTGGATAATAGATGGCGATGCAAAGCAAAATACGTAAAATGAATTAATGCAGAAAGACAAGACAAGCGTGTGCCCGACTTTAGCGTTTTGACACTGACAGCACTGTCAACTTACAGAGAGGCGTCACTGCAGTCATTAGTTTTACCTCACTTCAGTTTTGTGCGATAAGCTACGAGTTAGTTACTGCGAATGACGTCACTTGGTGACAAAATGTGTTTGACGTGAGCAGTTCGTAACTTAGTGCACAAAACTGAAGTGAGGTGCGTCAACCAATAAATGGAAAGCATCTTTTATCTACTACTCAACAGTGCCGTGTACAGTGTTGCCAACTCGTGGGAAATTTCCCGATTCGTGGGAAGTTTTGAAGTCGAAGGGAAAAAGGGAAATAGCATGGTATTCGTGGGAATTTTTTTTTTTTTAAAAAACGTGATATCCTAAAATAAGACGTATTTACCAGGTACAAATATACAAGCTATTTTTTCTTATTTTTATATTTTTACTTTAAGTTTTGAGATTTTCAAATTTTATCGTCCATGTGTTATATGTTGTGTATATCGTTTTTTTTGTTGTTTAAAGCATTTAACGTGTTTTTTACAAAAAAAAAAATTGAAAAAGATGTAAATGCATCGAAACGTTTTTGTATAAGTAATATAAAATAATAAATAAATGCCGCTTCCCAAGAAGTTTTTTAGAAATTATATATAAATCAAATACGGCAAAGAAAACAAACCATTATCTCATATCTATAAAAAGAATTGATAAATAAATTTGTAAAAAAAAAAAATAAAACACCTACACTCACACTCTTGATTCATTCTTCCTTTTTATCTGTATGTTTCTTTATTCATACACTCGTCTAAGCATTATAATTGTTGTACCAACTAATAGATATTTCATTTTGCCATTAAAAAATATGAAACCACCCTAATACCCAAATTAATTTCCGCAATTATTTTTAAGTAACCTTCAACGTTGAAACATAAAATTACCCACCATTTTGTACTACATATAATAGTTATGTTAATGCCTTGACGTTTGAATTCACTAAAAATTGCGGCGGAAAATTTAAATTTGGTTATTAGGGCACTTACAATTTGTGAAATTTTAGTGCATATAGGCCGCTTTACAGTTCGCAGTTTTTCGTATTGCGTGCAATATAAATAGCGCATGCGCATTCAATAGATTTCGATCAGCTGTGTGCAATCTTATTGGTGTTGCACGGATTAGAACTTGTTCTAATATTTCATTGCGCGCAATTTTATTTCATTGCGCGCAATTTTATTGCACGCAATACGAAAAATTGCGAACTGTAAAGCGGCCTTATAAGTACCAACAAGATATAAAGGTAAGAGGTGTAAAGACGCAAAATACTTTACCATTAACAGAATCATTCACTAGAAAGCAAATAACATTAACATTTTTATAGCTGGATTTCTTAATGAAAAATGTGCGTAATTACAAATGATTTTTTTTTCAGAGTGTGGTTTGCATTCAATTGAAAATTACATTTAAAAATGTGAATTATCTAAAGATTTTATTTCAATGCAAGTTTGATTGAAAGAAATGATAAAAATGCAGTTTTATTGATTTTAATTGGATATATTTAAAAAAAAAAAAATGGGAGTTACTTTTCTTTTATATTGGTGATACCTATTAAATTATTGGATTGGTAGTGCTGTTGGCCCTCAAATACGTCACATCTAGATGCGCAAGAGCATATCTTATTTTCTTGCATTATGATTTGTACCATGGTTTTGCGCATTCGTGGGAATTTTGTTTTAAAAAAGGGAAATTTGATAGTTTTCGTGGGAAATTCTATGCTTAAAGGTTGGGAACACTGGCCGGGTATATTCGTCGAAAGTAATTGGAAAAAGCCAAGGAAGTTTTGATTTTGATATATTGATTGAGGTATGTTGGCGACAAACAAATCGAAGTGATTACATATCCACCTATTCAACATCTTTGATCAGACTTTACGGCGCTTGACTTTTTATGTGAGGACATCCAAAGACACTAGTGTATAAAACTGAACCTCAAAGTATTCGTGATGTTAGGTGTGGAAAAGTGGCAGTGTGTTAGCGGATTACCCAAAGAACGTTTTAAAAAGTGCGGAAGGAGTTCGAGCAGTGGCTTTACCATTGCCTTACCAAGCATTTTGAACATCTGTTGAATTCAGTACAACTTCATTCTGACGTCAATATAATAATTTTCACTAAAATGACAACTTTTAATTTTTAAATTTTAAAAGGGTATATAATAGAAAAAATAATTATATTTTAAAAAATAAAGATTTTTCGATACGATTTTCACCTCCGATTAGGAGTTAAAACTACAGGGTCGCAGATATATATAAAATTTGACCCTTCGTAAATCGAAATTGACCTGTTTCTTGTTAAATTCAATTCAAGGTATTTTAAAAGTTATTCCGGATGGCTAGTTTCGAAATGAAAGCCCGGTATTTAAACATTGAAAACGATTACGGTTTGCGATCACAGAAAATGTTTGGCGAATACCAACACGATGTCGTCAATGGAAAAGTTGTTGCATTGTATTCCCCGTTGTTAGTGACTTCTTTTTACCGTCATATGCATCCTTTACTTCTCGAAGTGACCGTGGGTGCTATCAGCAACAACCGCGGAAGAAATCGAAAGTCTTCACACATTCTCCACTCCTGGCTCCATTAGGAGTTTACAAGCAGCCTTCGGTACCATAAATAAACTACCTGTTCCACGTCGAAGAGCCCTTCCCTTTTCCAGCGTGCGTAAAATTTCTCGCAGATTAGCAGACAAAGCGGACCAAAACGCCCGAGTATTTAGCAGTGGGAATCACGGAGGTGTCACGACCGCATTCTTCGGGTTTATCTGTTTAACGCGGCGCGGAGCCAGAAAGGATTTATTGCCCGTGTATAGATCGCGGGAAAGCCGCTTTACTTAATTCAGTAATCCTAATGCATTTAATAATGTTGCTTCGGTCTAGTCGACGCATCCATCTTGCGACCGAGCGTGACTCCGCGGGACAAATTGCGGCGTGTCGCGCGACCAGTAACCGCAAGAGCATTATAAATGCGTCGACGTCGGTTGCCCGCGGTGATGTGCTCGTCACCGATTACCTTCTCGGAGAAGGCGATTTTGAGATACTAAAAACGCTGGAGGGATATTTCCGAGAAAGTGAAAGACTAAGAAATGATCGCATTACTCGTTGCGGTGGGCGTTAATAATAATAATAATGATAAAAGGATCGTAATGTAACAGACGTGAAATATTTACGGGAATCAAAAGAAATTGTATCAAAAGGAATGATATACCGGACTCGCTAAGGTCGAGTGATTTTATTCGATTCTTATCCAGAGCGTTAATAAATTTAATTCGATATTATTACCTCGTTCTCTCGGAATAAAACGACTTATCGTCGATAATAACTCCAAGAATTATACACGAACATCATATTTCTCGGAAATCCGTTTAATTATAATTAAAAATTTATAAAAACAGAAAAAAAAGTTCTAGAACATCTGCACTGTATTCACTTCCCAGCACACGCAAAAGTACAATACGTTTCTGGTCGACTGCTTTAATTGAAAATCAATCGTGTTATCACAGACATTTCAATCAATACAAGTAAGTACAGTTACGAGCACCTAAAGCGACACCGAATTTGAATTTCATAGCGCTTCCTAGCAATACGGCAGAGGATGTCGTAAACTTACACCGTCCTATCAAATAGTTTCCTCATCAGAGTAGACTGTTTTATAAGCAAAATCTTCAATAAGGTTGGTAACACTGAGCTACTTTTAAATAGTACTTCTAATTGTGACAGCTGTCAGTGACAATAAAAATTAGAAGCGGCTGCATTTAATTTCGTTATTATATTATATTATGTTAGAACTACAACACAAAGCATTTATTATGGAAAGTTACTTTAGAACTGGTCGAAAATTAGGCAATGGAGGATTTTAAGTCACGTTCATGCTTGTATTGACAAATTTAATTTAAATTCTTTTTTTGACAAACACTATATCATTACAAATATTAAACATGAGTTTAAAAAAGGAAATAAGGATTGTATACCGGTTTACCGGTAAACCGGTAAATTGACCAAAAAACGTTCGGTAAATTTACCGGTAAATTACAAAAATTTACCGGTAATTCGGTAAATGAAAAATCCATACCAGAAATTTTTATCTACGAAATATTTGTTTAATATTGTTTAAAGGTCTAAAGAGTATTGAGAGATATAAAAAAAAAACAGGTACACTTATTAATTTTATGGGAGATGTTTTTTGTTTAATTTTAATTTAATTTTTCTTGAGATTGAGAACGCTGTAATGCACTAGAATAGAGAATATAGAAAATAAACTGACAAAAACTTTTGATTAGCAACGTATAACCTCCACTCCACCGAGTTAGTCAGAAAGAGAAGGAATCAAAAAATTCTCAACAAAAAAAGCAAAAAATTGAAAAAGTAGTTCGTGTAGAAATTAAAAGAAAATAAGAATGGAAACAACAACAAACAAGATGGAAAAGCAACGCAAAGAAAAGCCAGATTAATATTTATTTGTTGCTAGGACGGTAGGAAGCAAAGCACCCCACTTTTCTTACCTGCCTTTGTCAACAAGTGCAATTTCAATTCTTTCATTTTATGGTTTTTCTCTCGAAAAAAGTTGAGTTAGCATATGTGATTTGTGCTCTGGAACTTTTTAAGATTTTTAAAAGTTTACAATCGTTTTATCATTTAAATATTATAATACACATTTCACGTATTTAAATTAACAGCAATTTTGAATACACCACATTATGAGAGAACGTTAATGCAAGATTGTTGTAAAACAACATTAAAATTTGAACCTTAAATATTTTGTTTTACTTCTTGCAACTGTTTAAAATAATTAAATACAAATATTTATTATAAAATTCTAATATTATGCCTTAAGATTGTGTAAAATATTATTATTCGAGCCTAACTCTAACCCTCTTTTCGTTGGGGAATTTCCCATTAATGTCCACATCATGAAAAAAAAAATTACCGGTAATTTACGTAAACCGGTATTTTCATTTTCATTTACGAAATTAACTGGTAATGGAAAAAATCGGTAAATTTACAATCACTAAAAGGAAAGTCTACCTCCGCTGCATTAAGTGAATTTCATTGCATTTAAAACTTAAAAAAATATCTATCAATATAAAGCAGCTATTGGTGTATTTTGCGATTTACAGAAAGCCTTCGAATGTGTATAATTTTTTGAATTTTTCATTTTTTTTAAGTTTTCATGAAGTTCTGTTACAAAATCTCAAAAATTATATGGAGTAAGAGGAGTACTTGGGCGCTGATTTTCTTCATATTTTATCAACAGAATGCAAATGGTAAAGGTGCGTTACAGAAACAATGAAGACAATTATACTTCTATTGAATCATCGTGGTTATCCACGGATTCTGGACTTCTGCAAGGTTCAGTGCTAGGTCTTACACTTTTCAGTTTATACATAAACGATATAGTACGATATATACTTAGCGATTTATGTTGAGGATGTTGTAATGTTAACTGCTCCTAAAATAATAATATTCATATTACTGAAAACACAACAAATTCTCTATTAAATAACTTATGCAATTAGTTTTTGCAAATAAACTATCTTTAAGCTTAGAAAAACCAAAATACGTGGTATTTCATGCTAGGCAAAAGAGTATTGAACATTATAATTTAATTATAAACAAAAAAGAATTATTTTGCTGTGGTAGTACTAGATTTTTGGGAGTTATTTTTGACCACAGTTTGAAATCTCGGTAAGCATAGTGTCAAGACCCTTCAAAATAAGATTTTTATTTCATAAAAAAAGATGTAGTGTAAAATTCTAGTTCGCCAAAAACTAAGTGGGAGATGTGTTGTATAAATGACTAAAATATGTAACAGAAATATGTGTGATTTGCTCATGTATTGGTTTTTACGTCACAGTACACCTGTATACAGATTAATTTAATAACAAAAGCCATAAAAGCAACGAAACTTTTAAAATTTTATTATTTCAACGAAAAATTAAGTTATTAAATCTTATATTCTCGGTGTTTGTAGCCATCTTTTGATATACTAAACGGTTAGTTTGTGGATGTATTGACATCGTGAAAATGTACTAATTCATGTAGCAAGACGTTTCAACAATACATATATTTGTCTTTTTCAATTGTTAAAAACTTAATATTGTTCTATGTACTAAGTTAGATTTTTTCTTATTTAAAAAAAATGCTAAATAACAGTATTGTTAAACAACAATTTAAAATGGTCTGTGACATTAAATTGTTGTAATGTTATTTTAAGTACTTAATTTTAAATTGTATTTATTTTGACAAAAATAACAATGCTGTTATTTAGCATAATATTTTAAAAGAAAAAAAGAAATCTGCTTTACTGTTAAGTGGATAAGGTCGACGTTTGCTTACAGAGGTCACATTTTAGATGATCATCGCTGTACATATGTTATTATATTGGTAAGTCGTATAACAAGGGATCGGCAGCGAAAGTGCGATAGCTTCCGGTTTATTTATATGTATGTACCTACTGCCTATGTATGTAGATCCGATGTAATACATCATCTCGTCCGACTGATTTTTAATAAGCGAAAATGGATCGGCTAGGATTCGGAGAAAATGGTGTAAATGAGATTACGGACGTCAGAATGATGGAAAGGTCTATCGTATCATATCTAAATTAATCACCTGATAAATTGGTCGTAATGTAATTTAAGAAAAGTGCATGAGAGAAGAAATAGTGAGTGGTTTATTTTTGTCCTGTGTATGACCAAAAGATTAAATAAAGCAATACGATTTGAAAAGTGATGGGCGAAATGAGAATGTTATTTCAACAATTATTATAGTTTTGAATGTGCGTTGATATAACTAATAAAAAATATTATAATGAGTTTATAGATAGTCAAGTACAGTTTAAATTGCATAAAGATGAAAAAAAAAATACTTCAAGGATTGTCACCCCCATTTTTCCCTTACAATAGGGGTTACGGATGTGAGATTAATTGTATGGCTATTTTAGATGACAAACAATAAAAACAAGGTAATAACCCTTCATCAGATGCGAGTGCAGTTTTCATATGCTTAACCGACTAGATCATTTGCCCTTGTATTGTAGCGTGACTTTCTAATTATTTTTACTATTTAACTTAAATGTAATTAGTTGAAATTTTATAATTAGCCAATTATATTCTAATTCTATAATAGCATGTTTTGTGGATTTATGGGTTTAAAATAAGACACATTTTCAGATCATTAACAACGACATTTAAAGTTCCTGTTTTGTACATGCTTGTCAATAATGTTAATGCGATGTCGTCATTTACAACTTTTTAATGCTTTTTATATGTTTTGACTAACAACATAACTGTTGTAATGTAATAATGAATGAAAATATCAACCGCATCACAGTAATTATTTTCACTACTTCCTTTAACTTGAAAAAGACCTCGAAACGTCGTTGCTATAAACAATCTTTCATTTTAAAGCCATAACTCCACAAAACTTGCTATCATTAACTAAATTAATGTAACTTTTAACTCTTAATTTTACTTGGATCATCTGCTTAGGTATGACGTATTTTTTTACCGATATCTTGTTTTTTATATCTAATTAGTCGATTTGTTACCGAATGTTGGAGCTTGAAGAAAATTAATTATTTTAATTGGAACGTCGCTTGAAAATAGATGGATGTTTCATTTATTTTTTTAACTTGTTATCCTACTCAGATGTCTCAAGTTGTATTACAACGATCACTGAGAATACGACGACACATATTCCATACATGTACATAAAATTAGTGGAAACATACCTACATGTTCGGTATTTCAAATGCTGTTTAATTTTTTGGCCCACTTCCTTATCTTAGTTCTGCTGTTTTCAATGTATCTATACGAGTGTATGCATATGCATTGTCATAACAGAAGGACATACTTCTTCTGTTAAGATGATATAGAGGTCACAACTATACAAAGAAAATTATTAAATCTACCATGTGTACGGACAAATATAGAAGCAAGTAATTTTAGCATATAATTCAGTCACGCCAAACAGCCTTCTAGCTGACAAGAAACCATTAAGAAACTAATCACATCGTTTCCGTAGGCGCCAGATACTGAAAACGGCGCAGAACAACGATCACAACCGTATCAATAGAGCCGCTAAAAATTAATATTCAACCGACAATCATCAGCTATACAATATGATATCCAATATATTTATTCACAAGGCGATTCGATTATTCGGTAATGTAAAGATCAATTGATGAATGCAAATATGTCTGTGTACGTATGCAGCTACGTTGTAACGAGCATTACGTCGCGACGTTACAACGCGTCGCTGGTTGGTCCTGCTGAATATTAAAATCAATAAATTACATTGTATTATTTAGGTAAATTGATGTTTGGCATGAACGTTTTGAATAAATGATCGAGCGTTGTAGTCTATAATGGGACATGTAATGATACCGTAATTGCATAATAAATTTAATTTTACAGAAGATTACCTTAATTATACAACATTATATTTAATATTATTACTCATTGCTATAAACAACGTGATTTTAATAATTTGTATTTTGTGATATTTTTATACGAAGTCGTTATTTTTGCATGACAACAATAAAAATCGATCAACCCTATTTTGTATTCTTTCTGTACTACACTGAGAAAACAGTTTTAATATAAATTTATTATACCAGTATTATTTTAAGTATAAACATTTTTATTTTTATTTTAAAAATATGTTTATTTTACCAGTAAACATTATTTTATTTTATATATGTTTATATTAAAACTTAATATATATTATATTAAAATCCCGACAATCGGGAAGCTTCGTTCAAGTCCGGAGTGTCTCGCTTTTTTTAACCAATCACAAGCTGCGTTCCTGTCGGCCGAATGAAATCGGAAATCATCGGTTAACGCTAGCGTTTTGTGAAAGTCACGTACACCGTGCTGGCCGCCATTACGCAGTGAAATTTAAAAAAACAATAACAGCTCAAACAGGTGTAACTTAAAATGAAGTTCTTTTTCCCAACAGACAATGGAAAATCTACTTACTACCTGGGGATTTGAAAATTTGGTGAAAGGATTTCTAGGTTAGTACTGAACATATACATATATACCCAGCTTAGTTTGTGTCCCATTTGCATGCAAATAAGTAATCATAACAACAAACTTGATTTTTAGTTATTGATAATTTATTCCGTCAATAAAAAACTGGATAGGCAGTACATTTTTTTATCTGGCTACCTTCGTTGTTATTGTTTATTGGCAAACTACCTAATAGTAAACCTACCTATTATTATGTCAACGCACACATCATCTTTTTTCGAAAATTTTGAAATAACTCGATAAATTAGATAAATTATAATTTAATCACAATCAACTTTTCACAAAGATCTAATAGTACATCAAAATAATTCTATACTTCTGCTATGTTTTAGCTACAGTCTATAATACTTTAATTAGACCTAAGTTGGATAGTGGAATCATTAATTCTGAAAAAGTTTTTCCTGAGGTAATCTAGAAGTTTTATTTATAGAACTTACTGACTTGAAGTTAATGTTTTAGGGTTTTAAAGCACTATTAGATACTACACGTAATGGGAGAGCCATACTACATTCAGTGCAGCAAGTACAAAAACTCTAACACCTGAAGAAATACGTATTCTTAAGGAAAAAGTATGTAAAAAGGTATAGATGTAAAGATTGATCCGGTGCATGTAAACGGTACTTTGTATAAAATAAAAGATGTGATCCTTGTTTCATCAGCCGCTTTTTCTACATATGGTAAGATAAAATATATTTTTTGTTCTGGACCTGTATTGTATACTTTGTTCGGTGGAAAATTATATGTCTTTAAGACACAGTCATTTCTTTCATATTTATGATTTCATTGTTATTTTTCATTTTCTCTCTATTGAAATAACAGCTACATAATTAAAATTACTTTATTGTTTGTCTAATATACAGTGTTTAATCTAAGAAATATGGCAAATTACTTTTTTATTTATATATTACCAGTAAACATTATGATTTATGCAACCCGAAATTTGTATGATTATACTCCATAAGACTAAGTTACTTAGAATAAATAAATGATGAGTAATTGTAGTAATTATACATACCGAATGACATCAAAAAGTTGGGTATTGAACTTTAATAATATAATAAATTTTAACATGTCAACGTGTTTAATTTAATCTGCTATTTCAGCTGTTGAAATACAGTAAATATTAATTTGAAGTTGTAACTAACAAATTAATATGTACTGTGTTTTATCAGTTTACAGTTAAACGATACCATAATTAATGTAAATTAATATAAATTTCCATTAAAACTACACAAATCTTATTTTAACAGTAAGCAAAAACTATATTTATACTACAGATATATACATTTTAAAGGTAAGTATGATGGTTTTTAATTAAAAAAAATATATTTTCATTTCAAATATAATTTTATTTTATGTGCTACAAACAATATTTTAATAAAAGACATAAATTATGTTAAATTTAATATTTTTTTATATTAAGCGATAACATAATTATTTAACGTTTAAAAATAATATATTATTTATTTAAAACAGTGAAGCCAAATATAAATTATTTTTATTTGCTTAAAATAATTTTATGTTGGATTTAAACAAATATTGTTGCTGTCCCATATATAATAATAAATTATGTTTATGTGTAATAGAATTATATTTAAAATAAATATAAATTTTTCTCAGTGTAACAGCGAGCTTCAATCTTTCTAGTTACATTATATCTCCCAATGTATCCTTTTTATTTTCGTTTTTGAACACACAACTGGTTCCAGCTACGTTTTATTTTATTGATTTTGGAGGTTTTAATTTTCGAGTTGTTACACCATATTACGTCAATGGACAGTTTTATTTAAGTTCTTAAATTATAAGTTTTCTCGAAAATCCTATAACGTTATATTATTACGAGTATAATTTTCAAATGGTGTGTTATTGAAATGCACCTATGTATGTATATGTGGTTCGTGAACGCTAAAATTAGGAACCGTAGCTCAGCAGCAGGTCGGAAATTTTATTTTATAATACAGAATACAGATATTACGTAATGCGCGGTGTTTTTATTTTAATTCCGAGAATTTTATTGGTAGTGTAGTCGCTTTAGGTGGAATTTTAAATAGTTCAGTGATAGATATATTGTGATTCTTAAAATTTCTACAGTGAAAGACAAAATATCACCCATGGTGATTGAATGCATTAAAATGTGAGTAATAACATATGTTAAAAGCAATTGAAAATAAATGTGGCGTAGATACACTGACAATAAGAGACGAAGACGTGTCAAATTTACCAAAAAAATAGGAATGTAACAAAAAAAAAAATTATAGATAATTATGTAAATTTGATAGTTTTTCTGCCATCGAGGTAATATTATTTTAAATCTCCAATATTATTAGAGCAATAAGTGTCCTGAGTAAAGAGCCATTTCATGTTAAACGTATCAAAAGAATTGATTAAAATAAAACGTAGAACTCGTTGTAGAATAAACATTTTGAGTTGAAAGAAGCAAGTGTTATCTGTTATATCCAAATAACTAGTGATAGGCATAATTGAATGACGGAAACGGCAGCATTCGATTATTCGATTTGACTATGAATGATCATTAGATTATAATGTTAAATATGTATAGTTGATGAAAATGTAAAATACAGATAACCTAACCAAAAAAAGGTCATTACATTAGGACTTTGGGGGAATAAAGTCGTAATAAAACCTTGCCATAGTAAATGAATGCTTAATGAATGCTAATTTCCTTATTACACCACTCGATTATCGAAGTCATTCGAGTATGTCCATCACTAAAAATAACTATCCTTGTAGTGTTAGACAATAAAATTATGTTGAGACAAAAGCCGATTTTTGTTCAGTTAATAATGTTACGTTGTTGCAGCAAGTTATACGTCTCTTATCATATCACCTCGTGTTCATAATGTAAAATAACTTTAAAATGGGATATTTATTACCAAAATAACAGTTTTATTAACATCTTATTGGATGTTTAACTGGTAAATACACTAGATTAATATTTCATAACTCTGACTGTTGTGCTTTTTAAGAGCAATATGCATCATTACTGGTGTGAAATAGAAGAAGCGCCATCTTCACGGCGATTTTTATAATACAAATATTTAAAGTATTTGCTACTTCAGTATACATTTCTTTTTTTAACTAAAATTTTGGTTAACTCAACTATATTTTGTTAGCAAAACCTACTTCGGTAGTTTTTAACATTTGTCGTTTCTTTAGTGTGTTAATTATTTATGCATGCAGGTGTCATTTTAATACTGCATATGTTAATTAGAGGCATTTTTATTTGTATTTGTAGCCTGAAGTTGCTGCAATAAACATTTTCACAAGTTTAGTAATAATAAGAATATTTTAATTTAATCAAGCCAAACCATTTTGATTTACTGAAATAAACGGTTATTTTTTCCAGTGTTAATGCATTATCTTATGCTTAATTTAACAAAGCATTTAATAATTGGTTTGTTTAACCGAAATAGATTATCTCATTAGACAGATATACGACTAGTTGTTATACACGGCTTGGTAAATGTGAAATTACAGCTATTAAAAATTAGTCAAATTTTAATCAGTTTAGTAATATTATAAGGTTAAATATAGTCCAAGCCATTGCGCATCAATTGCTCTCCGCAAAGGGGTTGATTCAGAGGGATTAACCCACCATGATAGAAGTCAGCGTTTTGATGTTTACAGTTCGTATGATATTTACTTGGCAAATACATAAATATTTTATGGCCGTGTCTGCCATGTATTGAATTTATGTCGAATATGTATTGCTACTGTACTAAATGAGGAGCACTGCCATCTTTACGGCGTTTTCTGTACTTAAACAATATATTTAAAGTATTTACTACTATAAGGGTAGAAAGCTTTGCTATGATAATGTTTACATCTGGGCGTATAAGTTGGGAAAGGGTTAGGTTTGGAAAATAGTAATTTTAGCATTATTATGGTTTATCGTTTTGTTCAAATAATATTCGGTTATTTAATCTGAATGTCGGTAAAATGTAAGTATTTTATATTAATAGGAAGTGTCTTCTCATAATCTAGATAGATGCGCTGTTGTGTGTGGAAAAGATGAAGAAATATTAGCACTTACAGTAAATATATCAACAAAGCGTTAAAAAAATATTAACAATTGAAGATACTAAGGTATTTTTTTTACATGTACGAACATTTGCAATGGTAATTAATATTTGATTTTTTTATTGGAGGTGGAAAAATTGTCCTCCATTTTTGGGCTTATTTTTTCGTTTTTTTTTGAGTGATTATTTGTTTTTTGAATATTTTACTGTTCAACTAACAAATTATCTTGTAATAACGTAATTTATACCGTTAGTAAAATTGTTAACTAGGAGGAAATCATATATCAAAGCCATGTGTATAATTTTTTTACGTGTTATTAATTGTGTAAGCGTCGATATTTCATCATTTAGTGAATGATCATATTACAACAGTTTCACAAGTTGAACTATCGATTATATCTATTGCCAGAGGGTCCTGCAATCCGTGAACAACGAATTTAAGAACAAAAAGTTTAACTATTATTTCCTAATATACCGACTGAAAAGGAAAGGTATGCCAATTTGTTTATTTATAGCTTTATTTATTTCCATGTCGGCACGCGTGATCTTGGGGCCATTATGCAAGAAAAAATAGACAAATAAGGAAAGAACGTAAATGCAACAACCAAAATAAAAAATAGGTGAATAATGGTTGCTAATGTTGCTATTGCGCACCGATCTATCTGATGTCAATTAAGCCTATTTTACTTCATAGTTTGGAATCAATCACGCGTTACTTTCTACTCCGCGGATTGGTTCGACAAAATTCACTTTCGCTTT
Organism: Protaetia brevitarsis; assembly: GCA_004143645.1. Taxonomy (NCBI): domain Eukaryota; kingdom Metazoa; phylum Arthropoda; class Insecta; order Coleoptera; family Scarabaeidae; genus Protaetia; species Protaetia brevitarsis. Next base: position 37,528 of record RXPK01001388.1, on the reverse strand, counting down.
TTGGATTGATTAATCGGAATGCCGACGGGCCCAGCAACACCACCGTGGTTGCCGTATAACGCGCGTTTCATAATTTTAATTAAATAAACAATAACTAACGCCGAGCGTTCCGTCAGTGGCAATGATACAATCCCGGGGGAGAGTATACTAACAAAGGCACGTATGTGTTCATGTATAATACATATGCCATGATACGGTGAGTAAAATAGCAATAATATATCTATTTACCCGCTCATATTTGTAGTACTGCGGTAATGGTTTTATACAAACGTACTTTCGATTTTGTAACAGTCAACAGAAGTCCACTTTTGCGGCATTCTATCTTTTTTACCCTTTTATGCAACGACACGCGAGTGTTTTAAAGAAATACTCATTAAGTTAAAAGCAGATTGAGATCTTAAAAAATCAAGGAAAAAAACCTGTTAGCAGCCAAACCTATGTCTCGAAAACATTTGTATTATTGTCTGAACTTTTAAATGATCAAAATACCCTAATACGGACAGTCGTTATGGTTAAGAATTAACATTTTTTTTTCTTCAAGTTACCGTTAACTTTTTTTTTTCTAATGTTGATATTTTTTTTCTGAACGGTACTTTACACGTGTAGCGTTTGATGGTGTAATGAATTAATTTTAAGTGAAGGTTTAAATTATGTGGTTGTGCTCTACTTAAAACGTTTCTCCTTTTTTTTGTAAAACTATACGTATTCTATAATTAAATATATATTACGATATTTCCAGTTCAATTACCACTTTCTGATTTCACTTAGATACACTGGAATATATTATTATGTAAGATGAAATCTAAAATTTAAAGTAGATTATGTCTTAAAATTAAATGTCATATAATACACAGTAATAACGAGATTGTTTCTATTTTTTTTTGGGAATTTAAGACGTACATACATACACTAAGCCAAGATCATGAAATCATGAATCCTAATAAAGGAAGAGACTGTGCGGTATGTATTCCACATTAGAATAAACTCTTTTATTAAAAAAAAAAGCGGTCAGTAGAGTCAGAAAAACAGAAATATAATGAGATTGAAAAATCAAAAAAAAAAAAGGTTGAAGCACAGCAAGATATAATAAAAGAGAAAAAGATTTTTTTCCGAAGAATAATGGTTAAATGAATAAAGATGAAAAAAGTTTTAATGTGATGAGTGTAGTATTAAAGATTCGGATGAGCTTGAAGACTTGTGTCTCTACATTGGAAGAATGCAGATGGGTATAAGAATGTGTTCTGCATATCCATGTTTCGTGTGATGAGAGACCCATATATATGCTCAAATTTAGAAATTTGGGTATCTATACTCCAGGTATTTGAGCTGATTGTGAGCGCTGATTGTACCGTCCCTATTAAATCTCTTACTTCCACTCGAGCAACTTGGTATTCTCTATAAAGCCCAGTATCTTGCCCAGTGGAGAGAACTTGAGAACCCTTGAAGGCTCCAATAGTCCCGAAATGTTTCTGCTTGAGTACCTTCAATTCCTCACATGAGCAGATTACATGTAAACTTGTTTCCTCCTGTAGTTCGCATCTTCTGCATCACGGTTCGCTTACTCGACCTGTGTTGTACAGACGCTTTTTCAAGAGACAGTATCAAGTTATCAGCCCAGTAATGGTTTTAGCTTCTTTCTTGCTGCGTCTGAGTAGATTATCAGAGAATTTAGCATCCCCATCCCCTATTAGCGCTTTGGTATGGAGTTGACTTTCAGTTGACCTCCATTTCTTTGTACTTTCCTTATCTAACCAAGTTCGAATCTCCCTTTTAGCAGAGTCCTTGGTAATCCCACATACGGGTTCGGGACCTACGAAGTGTCTTTTAGAACCCTCCTTGGCTAGTTCGTCGCCTCTTATATTGCCCTTTATATCCTCATGTCCTGGCACCCAAATCAGAGACACCGTGTAGTCTCGTGCCAGTGTATTAAGGGATTGTTCGCAGTCTCTAACTAATTTTGACATAGTTACAGGGTTCGACGCTGTCTTGATAGCAGCCTGGCTGTCAGTCATTATACTTATTTTTCTCCTCATGCAGCCCCCTTTGCAATCATTTCTACCCAGGCTACAAGGGTGAATACTTCTGCCTGGAAGATCGTCGCATGCTTCCCCAGGCTTATGGGTATACTTCGATTAGAGTCGGTCTACAAATACCGGCTCCTCTGCTCTGGCTAGATTTGGATCCCTCCGTGAAACAGTCATCAAAAGTAGTGATATCATTACGTGCCTGGTCTCTGTTCGGTGTGGAGATTCTCACCTTTTCAGTGAAGATAATTTCGAGTGCCATACTGTTCGTGGGCATTTGCAACAATGGCCCGTCCACTATCGCACCCGTAGTATCAGTATGCCCTTAACCTTAGTATTGGGATGGCACAAGTTGTTGGTTTTCAGTCTAAGGACCGCTTTCACATAAAGCTCCAGCGGGGAAAGGCTCACAATGATCTCCAAAGAAGCGGTGCCTGTGCTGCTGATTGCACCAGTGATTCTCAGCAATGCGTCTCTGGACAGCAGTTAGCAGCTTCACTGCGGAGGACACTTCTGTCCTTCTTCACCAGACTACTGCCCCCGTATGTTACCGCTGCTTTTATCACAGCAGTATATAGGCAATTGATCACCTTCGGTTTTACCAGCAACCCTCCTGCAGCGCCAGAATAGTTGCGTAGCCCTGGTCGTTATTTTGATTAAGTGATTTTTCTAGCTCAGTTTCGCATCAAGTGTATGTATGTATGTAATTAGAAGGGTGATGTTACACTGCGACCTAAAAGATCTGTTGTGTCCCATATTCTTGCTGCTTTACAGCTGGCCTTCCAATCCAGAAGAAGTGTAACACCCAGATACTTTACTTTCCTGGTTAATTGCAGCTCCCGCCGAAACATTTTAAGGTCGCCATTGAGTTTCCTCATGTTGGTGAAAGCAACCAACTTGGTTTTTTTTTTGTGGATTAACTGAGAGTCCTTGTGAAAGGCACCATTCCTCCACCATTCGCAATGCGTTACGCATGATGTCTGCTACTACGCCCGTGGACTTCCCTTGAGCTACTATTACATTGTTATTCGTGATCAGTTTAATATTTCGTACTAGATGGATTTCTTAAATTAATATATATACTATTAATTATATCCTATCTTCATTGGATAATGATATTATTGATGTTTAGTACTTCTTGTTACTGCGTTAATCACATGAATTAGAACACCTTTTTACACTTTCAGCTATTGTTTATTTTATTAAGATTGTTTATATTTGTCTTTATGAAGAAAAATTTAATAACAGTACTTACTTATTTCTTAATCTTGCATAACCATTAAAGTTGGTTTTGGTATGCATATCTTATGTATATGCATATAGGTAGAACTTATATTTACCGGTTAAGTAATAATTGTTTAAGAGAAATTCCTCCCAAACAGTTAATAACAGCAAGCATTTTAAAAGCGTTAAACGATTATGAGCTTCAAACACAAAAAAAAAGAAAATATCATAATAAATCAGATTTAAGTATCTCGTCGACACGAACATGAGTGGAGAAATTACTCGCACAGTAGTCGAGGTATAATTATGTAACCATTCAAGCATCTACTTTTGTCGTAAATATATACACTTAAAATGCTAAAACTTATGCTAGAACGTATATAAATGCAAAAATATGCACATATTCATCAGGGTTTCATACTCTATATACATAACTGCTATCGTAAAATAAATGCAAATTCGCGTCATTTTTGTACGCTAGTAAACATAAATTTAAATAACACAATTAGGGGAACAAAAGAACGCACTTTTAAGAAACGAAAAGTAATTATTTTAATGGAATCGCTCCAACTAAGAATGCACGAATGCGCCTGGGGAACAATTGTTTGGATTTGAATCCATTAGGTAACAATGAGCATAATACCGTTATATACTCTTTGTCGGTGCGGTGTAAATTTTCTTGCCTTAGATATTTGAGGATTCTTTTTAGAATATTCATTTTAATTTGTAAAATGAAGTAATGTTATTATTATTATTAAATATACTTACAAAGTAGTGGAAAAGGCGTTTACCTGCAACAAAAAAAAATGCGGGATTAGATTAGCAATATTTAAATCATAATTTAATGTATTTAAATAAAATACGAAGATACGAAATTGTACAAAAAACTCAAAATACTTTAAACGTTTTATACATATATTTTATTTACTGTAATTTAACTAAATATTTTTTAAGAATTATGTGTTTTTTTATGTTAAATCATAAATACAAAGTGCCAATTAGTTACAATGGCATTTAAATTGCGCGCCAAAAAAAAATAGTACGAAAACGAGAAACAGGCGGCGCTAAACGCAGTTTCAATTGGGGTATGACATTTAAGCTTCTGATAGGTTATGTTTTGTGCTGTCACCTAACTGTCATAACGTTTTCTTGTTTTTTTTTTTTATCATACAAGGAAACGTAACTTGCCATGAATAGTTTGATGTTGATCTTAGCGTGCGAATTTAAAATACATTGTTACTTTACGTACACTACAAAAAAATGCTTGCAATTCCTGTTTAAAATTCGTAACGTATAGGGTAAAATTACCAAAAATTAGAAAATATATCTAGTGTTTTACATTGAATTTCTCAATTTTTTGGTAACTTACGCTATACGTTACTGGAATTTTCAACAGGGAATTGCAAACATTTTTTAATGTCTATACTTCCAAACTTTTACTCCCTACTGTCAATAATGACGTTTATGAATTGGAAATATATACAATACATACATAATAACAAATCTACAAGCTAGAATAGCTAAAATAGTTTATTTTCTACAATATGTTAATGTTTAGAACAATGTGGAACTACATAAGTATCTATAGATTCCGAACTTTCTTCATATTAAATTAGACGTAGCTTGCAAAAGTGTATTATATTTATTTCGTAATGGTTCATGTTTAGAGGGAGAGTTTGCTAGGCTATTGTGGGAGAACACAACACAATCATGGCAGCGAAATAAATATAAGCTACATACAAGAACGGTGAGTAAACATCCTCGTTTCAAATTAATGTTTGTATGTGCGGGGGAAGATTAAATGATTTTGTGGTAGAAAATTGTAGGAGTTTCTTGACGTAATTTATACCCACCCTACTGAATGTTACTTTGCCATACAGTTGATTACAGATATTAGAACGTGTATATTACTTTTTTTCTACGATACACAAATTATCTTCCAATAAGTAAGGGAATGCTAGAAGTTCTGTTTGTTGCTTTCAGGCTGAAGATATAAAGGATTATATTTCAAATTTCTTTACCTGAGAAAAATACTTCGTGTCAATTCTACAAGGCATCAGATCCCTTCATATACACAGGATATCCGTGTTATTTTTGTCGACTTTATCGCAGCTGAAACAAGTTTCCCGTATTATGTAAATTCTGCCTTTTATACGCAACCTTTATATCATTTTTATTGCTGTTTATTTCATAGGCGTTCTCGTATATATGCATAGGAATACGTATAGCAGAGATCCATTTCTGAATGAAAATATCTGTAGACTGATATGCGAGTATAATATTACGAACACAATATCTATATGTATACCTTTCCAAGTTTTACCTCTCTCCGTTCTTGTTATGACATTATTTTACAACATGTCTAAAAGCACTTAAAATATATTTGATAGTAAAAAGATATGACGTAGAATAGTATATAAAGTAGAATATTATGTCACAAAAATACTAAAATTATGCTTAATTTTATTTATTCGCTGCCAGTCAAATAGAATGTTCCAACTTCCCAGAGTTTATATTTATTTTATTTCTGAAATGCTGACGTTGGATAAATAAAGCACTAAAATGTGCAAGCAGCAGTGAATATATAAGAAAATGTAAATGCACAATAGAAAGAAAAAGTACGTGGGTCTCCCTACTAAAATTCCTTCAATTTAATATATGAGTAGATTGATTACAAATTAATAATTAGGTATTGAATAATCATGCATTGATTAAGTACTATGAGCAGACGACAAAGCTGCTTGAGAAATAAAGTGCTACAGATAATTTAAGATAAGGTAATGGGATTTTGGAGCATTTTATAAGTAGGATTTATATTAGCACACTTTGCGAGTTTTTGCAGAAACTTGTGGCACTAAAAGAACAAGGGTATCCTCCCTTTTTTTGACAATTTGATATAAAGTGGAAGAGATAAACTACAGCCAATGTTTTAACCCTTCATAAATATAGAAATCTATAGAGTTTTGAACAATGAATATTGCTTTCAACGTGAAACTAGGTATCTCAAGGATACGTGAGCCCTTTAATTTTCTTCTTGTATGCAAATGATTGGGATTAAGGAATATACGACAAAAAAACAACAATGCCTAGCATTCGCCGATGATTATTGAGATTAAGATCAGCAAAGGGAAACAAAAGCATAGGAATGCTACAGAGGTTCCTAAAAAGCAAAAATATATCTAGAAAAACCAAAGTAATGGCATACAAAACAGTGATGAGGCCAACTGTAACATACGGTGCAGAGACCTGCACCTTAACCAAGAAGAACGAAAATAGTTTGGAGGTATGGGAGCGGAGAATACTGAGACGAATTTATGGAGGCGTGGGAGAGGAGGATCGGTGGAGAAGAAGAGCCAACGAAGAACTAGAGATGGTTTTTGGAGAGCCCATAATAACGCAAGTTATTAGAGCGCAGCAGATAGCCTGGCTTGGACATATAGAGCGTTTACCAGCGAAGGCAGGCCGGCGAAGCAATTGTGAGCAGGGGAAGTGGTGGAAGAAAATTGAAGAGGAGGAAACCAAAGAAGAAGTGGCTGTAGGAGGTTGAAGAGGATTTGGTCGGAGTAGGAGTGATGCAGTGGAAAGAAAAGGCGAGAAATATAACTCTTTGGAAACAAACTGTAATTAAAGCCAAAGGTCTACTTGGCCTGTAGAGCTCACATATATATTGACCAGAATAAATGTAATAATTCTTCAAAAACTTTTTTCTAATTTAGTAGGGATTAGTGATAAACTGGGTGTAGCCTTAATTAAAATTGAAACAGATAAATATAAAGATGTTATTCTCAATTCCTCGTCGTAAAATGATGACGACGTGAGACGCGGATTTCGTCTCTCGAAAATCAAATATTCATTCAAGTACCCATCGCAGTCATTCCAGATTAACTTGTTTATCAATAAAGATATTTTAAATTGAGTTTCGAAAATACCAGTCAAAAGAGAAAAACGTAAATAAAAGCGAATTAAAGAAAACGTTATTTGCATCAAAAATTGCTTTCCTAAATGGGATCCTTTTCTTCTCAAATTGGATACGACAGCGGATAAATTACAGTTCCTCTTCGAGATAGAGAGTATCTTTTACCATTTTTGTACTTCTAATACATCCTCCTTTTGCAATATAATCCAATCTTTACCGACTCGTATCTACTTCAGCTAGAAATGAGTTTCGGTCCCCGTAAAACCTCACAGCGGCCTCCCCCCAACGCCCATTCATCCCTTCACCGTTCCATTCTACCCCTTATTCCGCCATACATTATATATATAGAGAGAGGCACTCACCATCCCACTTTTAAAAGCTGAAACTTCGGCCGTAACTACTTTTATAATGTATATGAAACTCGTAAAATTTCGTTTGGTTTACATTGTCTAATTTAACTTTTAAAAGTTTGTAGGTTTCGTCCATCCTCGTCGACGTGACCTGAACACCGTTTGATAGAAAAGGATGGAGCTTTTAAGAGCCAGGAAAAAGGAAATTATTCCGAAACAAACGTAATTTTCACGAACAATGAGAATTTAGAATTGAACGTAATTCTGGACGCTGCTAGCTCGCCCGGCGGCTTTTGTACATGCCGTCGCTGTAATGCTTCGTGCACTAAGCATTGTTGCCGTTGAAGTTGGTGCAGATGTAGTTCACTCTACGTCGTATTGGTGACGTGTGTTACATGTGTAAAATGCTCATGTTCGTGTATGTGAGAAAGTTGCATTCCAGTGCTGATTAAAGATATTGCTGTGTTTGTGGAAAAGAAGTGCATAGATACACATACGTGCACGAATACATGTGCGAAGACATGGTAACAATGGCATATTTTTCGTTGTAATTAAAGAATGTTATTTCTAGTACGTAGAAGCAAATGAACAGACCATGAAGGCTTTAAAATTTGCAAGAAAAAAAGCGAAAAGTAACAACAGTACAACAGAAGACAGCGTCAGAAATGCAACAACGAAGCTGATTGGAGAAAGAATATAGAATATTGGAATAAAAGCGAATATATTAGAATAAAACAGAATAGGCCACTCTAAGAAGACTACATTGAGAGAAATGAAACGGCAATTTCAGCAGTTTGTGTAGTGAAATAATAATACAATTACTCTTAAACATTTACTTTAATAGTAATTATAATTGTAGTTACATGTTCAGTCTAAAGAGGCCATCTTCAGAGCTATCTGCAAAATTTACAATTATAAACCATATTCGTTAAATAACATTCTTACTATACTACTATTAAAATTACATTAAAATTAAATGTGTCATAATTATAAAATATTAATTAATATGATTTAATATAATAATAAAATGAAAAGTTTTGTAAAAAGAAAATATTTATTTTTAAATTTAAAATTTTTAATTAACCAAAGGCGTTTAGTATATTTTCAGTTCTCTGTAATTCATTGTTATTTAATGAATATCGTTTATAGTTATACTTTTGCAGATGGCTCTGAAGATGACCTCCTTAGGTCGAAACATGCAAAACTAAATTACTTACTATGTATTTGTTTTACTACAGCTTTTACTAATTGTTCTTTTATGAAGGTTGCAATTGATTTTTTATTAGTAGAAATCCTTATCCTTATTTTACAGAAGTACTCTGTAAAATAATAGCATAGATAGCCATCCACTTATTTTTCAGGACCCTATATAGTTCAGCCTATAGTATGTATATTAGAATACGAAGCGTTATTGCAAGTACTTATTACACTAGTCCAACGGCGAGTATGGCAGCTTATTTCTAAATTATAAAATTATTAAATAATATTATTAATTAAAATAAAGGTGCAATAGAACTTTTAATTTACACAGATTACGCGTAATATTATTTAATTAGGTGTATGTCACAGTAAATATCCGTAATTAGTACGTTACAATTAAATGCAACATACAACGTAATGAAATTTGCTTCCAACTCCATCTAATTAGCTTAATGTCCAAATGCCATTGCTGAGTGTATTTAGAGAAGAATTGGTTTATCCATTATTATACGTATCTAATAATGGTTTTAGTTCTGATTTATGATTCTTACATCAAGTGTTTCGCAAGAATCCAATCTGGATCTGAAACCAAGGATTGTAACTTTCTGATGCTTGCTAATAACGTTACAATATATACTTAAGTTTCATTCATTACCATAGTAGATTTTGGCTTTCAACATAGATAAATACGGTATTATCATTTTTGTCGGAATGAAAAATCATATCTTCTTTATTATGGTATTCAATTTATTCCCTGACTAAACAACATAATTATTTATGTTCAACTTTCGTTTATAGATCATGGTGATGAAACTGGTTTCATCTTTTATAACACGAAACTCTTTGCTTTGAAACTCTTGTTTTTACAATTGATTAGTCGAAGTTAGAGTACGTTTCAGTTATGTTTTATGATACTCATAAAAAGATCCATTGTAGGAGTGCAAAAGATGGTTTTTGAAGTGCTTGTGCCTTAAAGACCATCATATGCATATTAATTTCAATGTTTCTCCAATAAAATTCTTTTGAATATTTTTTGAATGTTGTCGCTGATGCATCCTACTGACTTTCTGCTGACTTTCGTGTTTGCACAAGGTGCCACATTAGAAAATTGATTTTTCATCTATTAGACAAGCGTGTTTTGAATGCCTTGAACCATTCCGACATTTTATTATGTGCGTACGTCCACTAATGTAATGCTTCGTTTCGAATCTGTGAGAACTATGATATTTCCAATTGTTCTTTGCAACAGTTGCTGGGCGTTAAAACTAGTTCTTTTGCACAATCAAGGCCATGTTTTCCTTTTTCGACTCATTCAATATTTCTACTATTTTGCTTTGTAGTTAGAATTTGTTGTTTATTTGGTTTTTGAACTGTTAGACGATATATACTATATTATTAAATTGATTTTACTTTATTTTGTCAACTAATTTTTTTCTCCTGAATTCCCTTTTATTCACACATTCAGATGAACTAATGAACAACATTTTCAAAAAAAATTCTTAGTGGTTTATATTTTTAAGTATAGGAAATAACGATAAGTACGCAGAATAGCAATTATTGAATAACTTAGACATACTTAGAACTTCTAACAAATACATGACAAAGTTTAATAAATTAACTTAACAGTATTTCTTCCATTAATTAATATTATTTCTTCTGACAACACTCCGCCGCCATCAATAGTCAATTTCGTCATTACCTAGTAGACGCGCATTATACGTGTATTTTGATAATCCGTCAGCACTAATATGATTGATTAACACCCCACGTCATTATTGAACGATGTATCATCGAATATCAAACATCGTCCCCGCACGTTCTCGCAACCCTGCCGTATTATCAATTAGTGGAAGCTAAGTTTTCTTCAGCAAAATTATTAGTTATATATATTATTATGGGTATTATTAAATCTTGCGGGGCAAAGTTTACGTATAATCTATTTCTTAGAAAATAGGTTTTTGCTTAACTATATCCCCTATCGATGTAGCTTAGATGCTAATGTGAAAAATTTGTAGTGTAAAGCATGCGTGTTTTCGGTGCTTAATTTATTTATGCTTTACCTGCTTGCGATTCGTGTCTTGATATACAGAATGGAGTTCGGATTCAAAACGTTTTGTTTTTTTATACAGGATTGACAGTGTTTCAAATAGATCATATCGTCGGCCTACTTCCAAAATAAGACAAGTATAATGTTTGAGTTTTTTTAATTTAGTGCATTTCTTTGCGTAAATTTGAATAAACTATGCGCGGGAAGAGCCGAAAAAGCTGATTATAAACAGAAAACGGTCCGAAATAAATTAACTGCAGTAAGAGAAAATTAAGTCGGGTAGACGAGTACATAAAATGCGATTTCTCATAGCAAGCAACTACCATTCCAAAGAAATATATCGATAAGAAAGTTATATTGTTTATAATTCTCCTAATAAGTAGTAAATATATGGATAAATACTGCATAATTAATTATGGTCACTAGGATAATACCTCGCATTATATTTCCAATATTTGCTGTGTATGCACAATGTTTATTTTAGTAGCAAAAATATTATATTATCGCTCCTTCACATAGGATGCACAGCACGGGCTTCCGAGGCCCAGCGACCTATTGCATTCTCTGTAATTTTTGATCTACAACTTTTTTTTTGCCTCTTAGATATGCCACACATTACAGTAATTTTGCCATGGTAAATTAGGAATATTACATGTAATAACTTTGTGAATTTAACACAATAAATCATGTAAATTGTGTTTACATGTTTTTTCTAGATATTTAACATGGAAAAAAGGATTTCGGTAAAATTTATAGCTTTCTCATGTAAGTTTAAGATGTAATAAAAATTCGAAAGGAAAATACAGGAAAAAACATGTACAATTGTATGTTTACTATCAAAATTTACTTAGAAGTGTAAAATTGACAATTTTTTTGGGTGTTTAAATTTGGGTAAAAATTTGAGGATTTTTTATATGTATTTTTACTTCAATACGCCGCAATGTGATTGGTTACTAGGTTATTTAACTGTACGCGTTCGGCAAATATACAGTTCATGTAAATATTACATACGAATTTTACAGTACAATCTTTGAAAAATACATGAGCATGTGAAATTTACTAGATGGTAGAAATTTTACTTTATGAAGCAAATTTACCGGTAAAATTGTAGGCAACTTTTTTACAGTGTACGCTTCTTACAACATGTTTGCTAAATAATATTGCATGATAATGATTCTAAATTATTTAAACAATTTTATTTACTAATACCCTGTATTTACACGTCATGGTCTTGATAGGCCCATATGTAAATAACAGCTCAAACAGTAACACAGATTTGACTAACATACTTATATTTGCATAGAGAATTTATGGTATTTGTATAAATTTATTTTTGAGGTTATTTTTACTATTTATTAATACAACATAAAGCAGAACACAAACAGGTTTGCGCTCAACAAAGCGTGTCTAGCCTCGCAGATACGAAGTAAATGCAAGTTGTAACTTGCATAAAATAACTCGTATAAAAGCACCCTAAGCCCAAGTCGATTCATTTTAATATTGTTTGGTGTAAAGTGAACGTTAACTATTGCAATGGCTCCCTCTTCAAAACGAGTCTAAGTGATAAAGATTTCGAAGAAACTCTTTTACGTTGGACAGATGAATATGATGCTGAGTTGTCTGGAGAAAGTGAAATTTCTGATAATGAAGAAACAGGTATAATAAAACCTTGAGATCAAGATTCAGATTTTGAACTGGAATCAAATCGTAGTGACTCGGATAGTGAAGATGAATCCAGTGAACAAATTTGTGGACAAGTACAAAAAGACTGTTTTGTTGCTCGGAGTGGTGTTGTTTGGCAAAAACCATCTCCGGGAAAAACTCTACGTTGCAACATTATTATCCGCTCAGCACCTGGTCTAATAAAAAAGAATTTATGTGCTACACCATTATATGCTTTCACTTATTTTGTTACTGACACTATTTTAGAAGAAATTATGAAAATATGCACAAATCGACAAAACAAACGCGTTTAGCTTGCGTTGAAAGTTCGAAAAGTAGACAGTGGTAGCAAGATATCGATAAGTGTGTAATGCTTGCATTTTTGAGATTGGTAATACAAGCAGGAGTTGAAAAAAGTTGGGACGTTTCATTACGGGATTTGTTTTCTGACCAATGCTCAAATCCCATTTATTCCGCGACAATGGCGTTGAGACGGTTTGAGAGTATTAGAAGATATTTACGTTTTGATGACAAACGAACAAGACAAGCTCGTTTGGAAACAAATAAATTGGCAGCAATTTCTTCTGTATGGAACTTGTTTATTCAGCAGTGCCGAACATGTATTGTTCCTGATAAAAACGTGACAATTGATGAGCAACTCGTTCCATATAGGGGCAGAAGTTCATTCACTCATTATGCCTAGCAAACCGGCCAAATACGGTTTGAAAATATTTTGGATGTGTGAATCTGTGTCCGGATTTGCCATAGATGGAATTACATATATAGTGGGACGTCAGCTTGGAGCAGGTATACAAAGAAATCTTGGATTTGACACTGTAAAAACATTGGTTAGCACCATTCGCAATATTGGCTTCAATCTTACAGTAGATTACTTCTCACAAACTTAGAACTTACAAATATTTATTAGACAAGCAAATCACTCTTGTAGGAACAATCAGGAAAATAAACGTGATGTACCTAACGAAATGAAAGAAGATAAGAACAGACCCGTTTTTTCTTCATTCTTTGGTTTTTATAAAAATATTACAATGGTTAGTTATGTACCTAAAAAGAAGAAAAGTGTCATTTTACTTAGTAGCATGCATAATACCGCCGATGTATGAAAAGATCAAAAAAGTAAGCCTGAAATTATACACTACTACAATAAAATCAAAGGTGGAGTAGACGTTATGGATCAACAAGTACGAACTTATGGTTGCAAGCGTCAAACAAAGCGTTGGCCGATGGTGATTTTTTATAATATGATAGACATCATAGCTTTGAATGCTTTCATAGCATTTACTAAGCAACAACTAAATTACTAAAAGGATAATATCAATTTTAACAACTCTGCCATATGGAGATGATCAAAAATAAATTAATAAAAAGCAACTGTATTTAAATATAAAATAATCATTGCATAAGTTATAAGTTTACTGTCGATGCAGATTCAGTTTTACGTACCAATACCGGTAACAATCTCATTAAAAGCCTTTTAGTATGAACAGCTGTCATTATAAAAATATGGTAAAGTAATTGCCAGAAAAAAGAATATAACAGGTGGCATTATTTTTTTGCAAAGATACAGTAGGTGTTTCAACATCATAAAAAATTAGAGGATAGCTGCGAACACATTCTCAGAATTTTATGTAATTAAAAAAAAAGCTATTGGATGTAGTTGCAAATTCGTTTTGTTTTATTCATCAATATCGGTAATAAATTCGCTAAAAGTTTTTTGGTATGCACAGCTGTCATTATTAAGATATCGTAATGTAATTATCACATAAAAAGAACAGGTACAACATGTGTTTTTTTAGCAGCGGAGGTTTCAGCATTATAAGAAGTGGACTCAATCCACTATTTCTTAGGATTTAATCATTATATGATTGACATGAAAAATTTTGATATTCAACGGTTGCTACAATAGTTTTAGATTTGTTCGCAACCATTAAAGCTTTGCGGAAATCCGGGAAGTGCCAAAAACCTTCTTCTATTATCCGCACAAAAGAAATGACAAACATCAGATATTGATAGTCAGTCTTTATAAACGTTTTGAAGGAAATGGTAAAAAATAGAGGACAAAGTTTTTCTTTAACTATTAATTAATTTGAATTCAGATGCATTGCGATACTTAAACGCACGACTGACAGTGTATACATTCACAAATGACCGTAAAATTAATAAAGTAAAACGAGTTGGAAAAAGCGACGACACGCAAATGACATAAAGTCCCATGGCGTTTACGGAATATAAATGAATCCTTCTCCGGGTTTACTTCCGCAACCGAAGCTCTACCGAGCAAAGCACTGCTGTTCGAACACGTTCTCTTTCTTTTTCCTACGTTTCGAGTGAGAATTATTACGACATATATAATTAGGTATTTATCGGACATATGGCCGCCAACACGTCAAGAAAAGAAAAAAATTACTGTTGCCGCTCGTTTGCCCGTAGCCTGTTGTGTTTTTTTTCAATTTCGTCATTTTACAGCTTCCTGTTGTTCGTTTTCTTTTACTTAGTATTTCGGTCTCGTTTCGCCCGTATCGGATTTTTTCTTGGTATTGTAGGGCACTGACTTAGACGCAATTAAAATTTAATTACGGAAAACATATGGGTGATATTTCAACAATTATTCTTTCTTATAACCAAGAATAGGGGAAGTATCAATGTTGACGAGAAAAAAAAACCTTGGTTCAAGATATAAATCAAATTATAAATAGAAATTAAATACTATGGAGCTCTAGTTTTTACTTTTCGTTTATAAAAATTATGATGATATTTAAAATAACCCACTTTGATTGTTATTAATTAATTCTAATACATTCATCAAAGTGTGTTATTATTGGTTACAAAAGAAAAAACAAGTCCAGGTAGCTAAATCAGCGTTAGCTATGACATTAATGGCGTCAGAGGGTATCAGTATTCTTTTAATAATATTATATTTATTATTATATATTATATTATTATCTTTAATATTATAAATTACATCTAAACATTGTAAACTCTTTTGTAAACGAAATTTTCTTACAAACAATCACTTCGTTTTTACATAAAAAGCCTCTGCTGGAGCAAAGTGTTAAATCAAGGCCGACTAGATACCAGGCGCGAGATATTGAGTGAGAGTTACCCGGAGAACACTGGCCGCAAGGGCGGATAGACATAACATCTATACTGCCACGTATCAATATCCCGTGCGCACTCCGTGCAGTACCCCGCCACGCCACCTTCTCCCATTCCTTATAGAAGGCCTGTATATCGCAGAAGCCACATCAACAACAAATAAAAGGGTGCGCTTCTTGCACATAACAGCGTATCCAGCTGTTTGGAGTTTGGATGACTCCTGCGGTATCTAATCGGCGTTGGTTAAATACATTACCTCACAAGTGTGCTAAGTACCAAATACTAATATGGCAAACAAAACAAATTACTTAAATATAGACATTTTTTTGCTACAGATTAGGGCATTTTTGTGCAAGAACACGAATGTTAGCCAACGGAAAGTATTTTTAAAAATAGCGAATCACTTGCAACAAACACATAATTAGGACAAAAGAAAACTTATAAAGAACACCCATACCAGAAATTATCAACTAGTATAGCGTTATGAATGAAAAATTAAACATTTTGCTGTTTAAATGCGCATTCCGTTTGAGAAAACGGTGTATTTGCTATTTTTTGTAAAGTGTAATAGAACAACTGATAGTTTGTGTTAAGAATTTTCTTTATAGGTTTTCTTTGTAATACATAACCTCAATTTTCTCTTTGTTTACGTCATTAGGAATTCAATAGGTTCACCAAACTTTATGTGATTATTTTACCTAATATATCATTTCCTTACTTTAATAAATTGTTGGTATCCCATAAATTCACAAATGAACAGAAAACATACATTTTGAAAAAAAAAAGTATAAAGTACCTTTTGATCCAAAGGTTACTGCAACAGATAACAGTTGAGTAACTATTTCAAGTTCTCAAGTATGATAAAAGGAGCCCACATGAGAAGATTTCAATCTGCGTTGTTCCTTTTTAAGTTGTTTTAAAATGAAAGTTTTGCAGAGATTTTACTCAGTATTGTTGAAACAGTGCACCGAGAGTGCTCGTATCATTTCAAATATAAAAAAATAGGCTTTATTTTTGCATCCAGAACGAATCTTTTACATTTGTTCCTTATTTTACTTCACTACAAGACAATTTTCAGCTTCTCTGGGAGAACAGTGTTGATATTTCCAACAGGGAAACTGCAATAGCGTACATCCGCTAATCAAACCTGGGTCTATCCCTTTGGTTTGTGGATACCTCGAAAAAGCGTAACGACTCGGGCATTGGAATCTGGAGGAACGGAGAGCGGGACGACGAAGCCCTTAGCCTAGGGAACTCCTCCACCATTTTTCAGGCCGAAATTATTGCCATTCAGATTTGTGCTGAGGGCATCTCAAACTGCCTGCAAATCAACTCCGACAGCCAGACTTGCCTCAAAGCTTTATGGGCTGTCAGATTTGATTCTGGGGTCCTAGTTTGAGTGTCAAAGTGCAAAAATTTGATATTTTAATTTTGATATTTTATTTACCATATTTTCAGTTTTAATAAGTTTGCAAACTGGGTAGAAACAAAAAAAGCCAGTGTCAGCCGTTAACGTCATGGTCATGTTGGTTGTATTCGTGATTAATACCATCATTGCCCGTCCTTGGAATGCAAAGTAATTTCGGAAGATTATTTGATAAGCAATCCAACGCTTCGTTATAATTCTTTTATTCAAAAACTTCACAGAAAAATTTAACTTATTCGGAGTCCTAATCCTGTATTGATGAACCGGACTTATATATCAATATTCAGAATTTGCATTGGGCATTGGCGGCAAAGTAATTTGTGGGTAATAGAGTCGAAATTGCCGCACAATATAAATGCAATTCGACTAATTACAACGCAAAGCATGGTGAGCATATACTTGTTTGTTTTATTTTAAAGAATATATGTGAATTTATAACTTGCTTCTTTCACTTTAGTTGAACGGTAAAATTGCTATATGGGTTGCTTTATGTATTTGCTTGGATCGGGAGCAATGAATCAGCTGTCAACAAAATTTTGCGTTATTCAACATATCACATCCTTCTGAGGAGAGTAGTTGGCGACACGAGAAACAAGATGGGCTAACCTGACAAGACCCGTATGAGGTTTTACTATGAAGCGGCTCTATGGTCTGGTTGCACGCTTAAATGTTTGTAAACACGATGAATTTTTTGCATTTCAAATGAGACTTAATATAAGCTTGGCTATATGTAACATCTTTCTCAAATTAAATGCGAATATATGCTCCACAAATCTTTGATTTTTTATGCAACCGAAATTGTAGGACACTGAAAGTATTAACTAAAAACTATTTGCGAATAGTTCTGAATTACGTATCCTTGTAATTTCAGTGCACAAACAATCGAAGATTTGTGGATTAAATTAAATTCGCATTTAATTTTAGAAAGATGGCGCAACCACGAAGTACTGCGCTTGTCGGCAATGCAAAAAATACTGATATCTAAGTCAGTGCAATTATGAAAGGAATGAAAAAATAGCATAAGGTTTACAGTTGAATGGCTAACTACCTACCTGCCAAAGAAAAATTGGCGGAAATCATGAGAATACGCGGTTGGCAGAAATCTTTGTTCAGGAATACAATATTACATAAAGTTAACCTTTCAATAGCCAAGTACAAAAATAATTAAAATTTTGGTAAAAAATCGCTTTACAATAAAATTAAGAGAAAAATACAGAATAATAATAATAACAATTTTCATTGTTTGCATGAAAAATAATGGTGCCTTAATGATACTTTGACAGAATATATGAATTAAAGCTAATTTAAAACTAATTAGTGGGAACAATTTGGCTCCACACAAATATTTAAAAAAGAAGTAATCAAAAACAATATTCACTGTTAATGGTTCGTTTTCTGATACTTTGGCCACTAATGGGTACAAGTTAATATGGACATTTATTATTTAAATCTATAGCGTGCTATAGATTTAAATTCTAACATTTGAATGGGAAGACGACTATATCTTTTATATATTCTTCAATGAAAAAGAATTGTTCTTCTAAGTAAATTCTTTAAAACAAAGAAATATTTCTTTGTTTTAAAGAATGGAAGTCCTCCAAAAGGGTTTTTCAACTTTTATTTCCATATTAACGTGTACCCATTAGTGGCCAAAGTATCAAAAACGAACCATTCCTAACACCAATCACATAGGATTACTTCAATTATAATTAATTCTTTTTCAGTTAATATTACATACTTCTTTCATTGAACTAATTTTTTTCATGTATGAACTGAAAAAAAATGGTTTTTTAAATGATGACAAAATATTTCTTAGATTTAAGGCAGCATTTTTATCTGTGACCATAAATGAGTAGCGCATTCTTTTTGGATTTCCCGTTCGCTTTGATTTCCCTTTTGACTTAAACATTTTGCTGAAAGTAATGATTTGAAAATAATTGAACTACTTTTACTGCTAGTAGTTTGGCAAAACTAATGACGATCTTAAGAACTACCTTAAAAAAAAAAAAGTACTTTTTGCTGGCTTTTTACTTCTTTTTATTTGCTCCCTCAGACCCAAAAGCAAACAGGTATAATACTATGGTGGGAGAATTATGTCTTCGTTCACGGTTTAAAAAGGCATATCATTCTACAGCATTAAATACCTATGTAAATTGATTATTAATACTAATTATTTGTATTACCTTGTAATTCATTTATTCTTTTGCTATTATTTGCTAGAAGCGAAGGCTGAGAAGACAACTTTGTGTATGCAGGCATGTAGGTATATAAAGTACTTCTTCAATATCATGTAACAAATATTTCATAGCATTTTTTTATTAATGCCAGCAGAGGTATGCTCTATAAGGACATCGTATTTGTATCGCATAAATATAATTAATTGCGTTACATCAAAGCATAAAAATCAAAATTAAATTTAACCACGTTGAAGCCACAAGGCAGCAAAGTAATTTATCTTATAATGAATATAATTATAATACGAAGGTTGAGGTACGTGCACACAGGCACAAAAAAAAGATGAGAACACACTTTGGTGATTGATTGTGACCTACTTTTTTCAATTAATATAATTGATGATGCAGCGATCTTTATATACCATTAGGTGCCGTTCCAGACATGACCATTGCGATCTAAAACGTGAAATTAAAAACGAATCCGTAATACATGAACACACATACATGGGATGTTCAATTTTCCAAGATGCAATAAGCATTTATTAATCACCATTAAATTAAAATTCTAATCCAATTTATCTTCGATTTCTTATAACTGCTTAATAGGCATCAGCAAGGCAGCACGACTGTACACACCTTTTTTATCGCGTCTAATTTATCGATATTAGCCTATAGAACAACTAATAATACGTAGACGGGAAAAAAGGAAAATATCCTCTCCACTTCACTTCACTCTCCATTCGACCATCAGTACAATTTAGAATCGATGCTCCCATAAAGAGAGGAAGAGGACCGGCGAGGAACAGAAGGAGAAGAGAAGACAGACATGAGAAGAGTTACTGGCGAAGCAATAAAAAGGGCATCAACTCCTATGACTTGCAACACACTTTACAATGTTGCCGGATCACCGTCCCATTCGTCCGACCTGCTTGTTTTCCGTCAGCAACAGCGACCAACAAACGACGCAATGTGCCGTGGAAGACATGTAATGCTAACGTAATTAACTTTAAACTGTAACGTAATTGTATTTACGTTCCTCTGTATAATTATCGGACGTTCTAAAAATACGCGTTTAAGTATTGAGCGTTCCGTCTTTTTTTTTACTTGTTTTCCTTATTATTACACGTTATTAACATTATTATTCGTACGATAGTAGCGGATTCTTCTCGTAAACGAAGCATTTCTCACGGCACAAACTGTTCGGCCATGTATGCGTAAATTGAAAGATGTTGGTAACGGAGGTGGGAGGGGAATGAGAGAGAATGGCAGATAATTCGTCCTTGACTTTTAATTACCCACTAATTAAAGCATTTAATAGTTGGCGATAAAACCAATTTAGAAACACTAATACGTTGCCGCGTACACGAATTACATTTCTAAATAATTTTTTAATTTCTGCTAATTGGAATATGAGTGACTCTTGTATAACATTGTGTAATTAACACCAAAATAGAACGAACAATAACTACCTTTACTAATGCTTGGTAAGACTACAAATTGTTCCTACACAGGTTAAAAATATCTATAAGTACGCATATCTACAAATATGCAAATTGTAAATACTATTAAAGAAACAAAGGAAAGAGTATGCAAGGTCAAAAAATTCAATGACCTTTCACTCCCATTTTAATGAAAATACATTAAAATTTTCTAAAAACGTTTTTTTTTTTATGATGTATATTTGTACTAACTAATTCGAACTAATTTTATGGTGACAGCGGATCCATAATAAAAACACAATTTCGGGCACGTTAGAATTTTCAAGTATTAGATGGTAATAGGTAAGGGAGGGTGGTTATAGTTGTAACATGGGTATGGTTGTAACAGAATGCCAAGTGGAATGACAGATATAATTGTTTATGAATGGTATCACTAGGTGACGCTTTATATCCGTCATTAGTAGTTTGACAATGGTACATGGTTTACTTGAGGAAAGAAAAGGAGAAAAAACAGTTTTTTAGGTAATATTGTAATTTCTTAAATCTCGAATTAATTGATTATAAATCATTAAGCAGTCAATTTCAGTTTCAGTTTTCCATCCTTGGCTAGCATAAAATAGAACTTCAGAGCTGCTTTCACAGTGAACTTCGGTTCATTGCAGCAGATGGGTATTTAATGACGAGTGAAATTTAAAAATAGGGGGTGTGGGGATACTTGTTACATCCATACACAAAATTTGTTACCACTATCCCCACCTTCAAATGGTAAATATTTTTGTTAAGGCCGCTTTAAAGTTTGCAATTTTTTTAAATTGTATACAATAAAAATTGCGCATGTTCTATTCCGTGTATTGCACATGCAATGCAAGTAAAATTGCACTCAGCTGATCTAAATCCATTGAATGCGCATGCGGGCAATTTTTGTTGCACGCAGTTTTCATTGCATGCAAGAACTGTAAAGCGGACTTTACAACAGCTATTTATGTGATAAGTTGCGAAATGAAGTGTTTTAGACGTGATTTTGACCAACGAGGTGTAAGCCACGTTGGTCAACACGTCAAGTGCCTAAAACACTTCTTTCGCAACGAGTTACATACATTATTTTTTCTACTATCGCCAAATTTATTTATAATAAATTGGATATGTGACTGTCAAAAATTTCTTGACATTGTCAAATTAACAGAATTGTAAATTATTGTGACGTTAATATATATCTAGTACAACAATATTTTTTCTACAATCGAAGCCTTGCAGAAGAAAAAGCCAAGAGAAAGAATATGGAGAATCTTAGGGCAACTAAGAAAACATTGCGCAACAGTTTCACTTATTCTAAAAAATAATTATTAATAAATAAATAAAATATTAATTGCGAACTTCTCTTTTTTTCACCTGTTACATCTTACCCCACTCCTTGTTACAACTGTACCCACCCATGGGGAATGATGTAACACTCGACTACCCTTTTTGTTTCTTCTATTATTTGTATGTACAATATAGGAATTATTAATTCTCTGTCTCAGTAAGCTTAGAAGATGAACGTTAAAGATGGTGCCATTAAAATATTTTTATTTAATCAGTGATGACCTCTGAGGTTGAAAATATAAAAAGTGTTACAACTATACCCACCCTCCCCTACTATAACGAAATATTTTTTTATCAATACTTAAAAATAATAAATTATCAATGTTTTTAAGTTAAGTTTGTGCTATATAATGTTGTAATTAGCTTATGTAAAAATATTTTTACGCCATAAGTTTCAATATATTGTCATCTTCAAGTCACTAAATTAAAACAGAATGCAAAATTAAAGTAATTATACAAATTAATCAGTAAAAGAAATATCAAATTTAACATTAATTTAACTAATTATACACTTAAAATGTAATGCAATCATATAATTTTATGAAATATTTTCTAATAGATTCTTGATATCCTATTTTCTCTCTTCTAGAAGCACTACAGCTTCTTGGCTTTTTGTATTACCAGAAAGAGAAATGTTAGTCTCTTACTCATCATATTACAGCAGCCATTATACTGATAACAAAAATATTCCAAACTGTGGCACTGGTAATACTGCAGTTCAGTGTTTCTGCTGATGATGATAGCTTTGCTATTGAAACGTACGTCCAGTTTAGTGCAGTTTGTGATAAGGGGTCTAGAAGAAGTTTGCAGCATTATACAGGTACTTTGCATTAATCTGCACAGCTCTCTGGCTTGTTGATTGAAATAATCATTTATGGTTTCATATTCAGATCTTTTTTAGACATACCTACTGTTTTAGTTAGTTTAGTTTAGTAAGACATAGCATCCGCATGGTTCGATTAATCGTGTGCAACCACCAGGGGCTATTGTAAAGCGGATGCTATCTCAGAGCTCATCCAACAAGTTTAGGCGTTTAAGGTAGCTCAGTTCTTACTGAATAAAATTATTTTCAGGTCTTCTAGGGAAGGGTCGGCCTTTCTGGAGATTACATACCTGATTCTTGTAGCAGTAGGGCAGTGACAGAAAATAGGTTCTACTGTCTCCTTATTTTATAAACGCAGTCGGCATTCAGTCTCATCAGAGACCCCGATTCTATGTAGATGCTTTCTGAGTTTACAGTGACCTGTAAAAACAGAGACAATCGCCTTGACATTTTTGCGGTCAAGTTCTAGCAGCTCCTTGGTTCTGGCATGGCTTGCTGAAATACACTCCTTCGCATGCACCAAACCACGACAGCTGTTCTAATATTGGAGCACTTTCTGATTTGCCCAGAATTTGATCTGCTGTTTAACTACCATAGGTGCTATGCCAATGGCAGGTTCTGGTCCTTGAAATTCCACCGCAGCACCCTTTTGGCCTGTTTTAGTTAAATATTACCTGCTTTTTTCATCCAGGTATCGTATTAACACATGAGGTTGTATGCAGTTATTGTCATCTTATCACATAATCTGTAGTTGGTGTCAGGAGATCTGTTACGGTGCGAAGATGATTCCTGCTAAGATTTAGTAGTTCCTAAGTCTTCTTCTTTGATAGTGCGTTAATAAAAGTCCTCCCACGAATTTGTGCCTGGTTGTGTTACTCCAATGTTCTTTGGGCTTCTCCTAACTCCAAGTTTTTACATGCTTTTGGACACTCCTAGAACAGGTTCTGGGCTTACATATGAAGCTGATATTCCCTTTCTTGCTAACTCATCGCCTTTGTTCGTTTGCTTTATTTGTAACAGTGCCCTACAATAAAGTAATTTTATTGCAGTCTATCTATTCAGTTTCAGAATGAATTGCCGTACCAATTTTGGCTGTATCTTGGGGTTTGGTCAAGCCCGTTATATATCTAGCCTGTTTGCTTCATGTTTGCCCATGTTTCTGATCCGCTTCTAAACCAGATCATTTCGCCGAGCCAGTGGATTCCTTCCTTAGCTTAGGCGTAGTATCCTTGCTCTATAATTTCATGATATTTTAAGTTTTGTCTCTCTATACAAATAATACTTGATTTGTTTTTCAATGCCAAATTCCAAAAACTTTCTGTTCTTTCTACTCTTCTCTTTCTTCTCTTCTCTTCTTCTTTTCTTTTCAACATTTCGAACTTTATTACGAATGCTTTTTTTCATTGGTAGATGTTCCTGAGCCTACAATTGTTTTACACAGTCGTAGTATTTAAGATTATAAAATCTTTGCTCTAAGTATTTTCACAAGCCTTCAAACACAGGAACTGCTGCTCTTCCACATCTTCGTATTTATTACCTCGTCAGTTTAACAATTCTTCTGAATTATAGACTCTAAGTATTTAAATTAATATACACTTTTCCTATTCGCGTTAGAATGTTTTTTTTTAAATCTTATTATTGTTGATTTTAAGTCCTACTGAATGTAGTTTTTAGAAAAAACCAATGACTACAATATCTAACCACACATTCTCTTGTAATTTATACAACGTTCGACTCGACTTATTAAGTTAGAAAATTCATACACATGCAAATGCAATCGCAAATTCTTCCATTGTCTAAAACAAATCAACAGTATTGAATTGAAAGGGAACATTTTTACCTCTCAGATTTGTCCCAAATAATCTGTGTTAATATCCATTCAAAACGATTGAAAAGCGTCAGTTTTTATGACGGAACTATAAGTATGAGGTCAAGGACTATTTCGTGAAGCAATTCAATTCAAATGAATACACATACGTGGCCAAAGAAATCTTTTCAAGATTTGTTAAGGAATATTTTACAATGCTAACGACTAGAAGTTTATGGTTTTTTTTTTGTGGTTAGATTTATGAGTCAATATATAAATTAGTCTAATATACATATAAATAACCACATTAACTAAATTAGTCGCTATTTGAAGTCAAGATTTAATTATCGTAATAATTCTTTCGTATATGACAGTTTATTATTATTAAAATTAAGCTTTAGTTTAGCTGACATTTTATGTATCAACGAGAAAAACGCAAAAAGTGTTTTGAAATGCTACTTTTTCTGAAAACATTAATTGCAAAGAAACATAAAAAGTTACACCGATATTATTTTAGTTATCAGTCTTTGCCACTTATATATTGAACAACGGATGTAATAAATATATAATCAGAAGTAATCTGCATACAATGTCGACCTGCTATTATATTTCAATCCATAGTAAATCGGCAAGGATAAAAATACAAAGCGAAGAGTGTACATATTGTAACAGAAAAGGGTAAATGCATACGACTTTGGAATAATGGGAGGATTAGAACAAGAAGAGAAGAATAGGATAGGTAATAGGTAGAGGGAGTTGTTCGCTGATGCTCCAAGAGATGTCTTGCGTTAATAACACAATGAAGAAACTATTACACACACCTGAATTTAAAAGTCGACGTGTGACCTTGAGAGTGTCCAGGAATCCGGTCCAACTAGAATATCAAATGAGTAGGAGCATGCACCTGGTGGAGTTATGCGTGCACACAAAGAAGATGCGTATATGTTAGATGTCTAGGCGTGTGAATTCGCCGGTAGACATGTGGGAGATTGCACGGCGTTGTCAATTTAAATTAATGACGTGGAAGTTTAATAAACAAAAAATTAATTCCTTAATCACTGCTGTTGGTTCACGCTTAAACAATGTATTGCATCCAGTAATAATAGAGCCGAACCCTACTGCCATAGAAAACAGAATCATTTCTTAATAGATCGGCAATTATTAAAGATTTAGATAAACAGATTAGATATAAAAAAACTTCATTTATAATTAACTACGAATTATATTAGAATTACACAATACAAGCATATTAAACATAGAGATTGTATTTTTTACTGTTAGAGAATGTCGATTGGAACAACGTATCTCACATTCCAATACGTTTATCTGCATATAAATCTTCATAAATTACATGCAGTGAATTAAGGTGATTCAGAAAATACTATTGCATAATCAGCGGAGCTGGATTATTAATACCGTGGGAGTATTTGTTGATTTGCTGTTTCACTGCTTTGTTATGCATATCTTGAATTGTTATTGCATAGCAACTGCATTTAATATACATATTATGCATATTAATGCTGCTAACTTAGCTTGAGATAAGCTACTGTTTCGGAAATTTAATACTTTTTGGAATAATTTAGATCTACATTGCATGTTGAAGTATGGTTGAGTTGAAAATAAGGATTATTATTATCGAATGACGCTGTTTGCATTCAAGTACGTATTTGGAAGTAAAATTGGAAGATTCCTTGAAAGATTTTGTTAGAAACAGAAGTATGCTTACTGCTTGTGTAAGGCTGGACGCACTCCAATTTGACAAAAACGTGGTCATGGTCGGCGTGGCCTTTCTGAAAGCTATTGCTAGGCAGCAAACCAAAAAAGTGGGCAATACGATTGTACGTATTAGATGAATAAAAAAGTACATTTGAAATCAAAGAAACAGCGAGTTCAAACACAATATTTTTGGAAAGTTTTGGCCAACTTAACGGCTTTACCATCCGTAAAAACCTTTTAATGAAATATTAAGAAAATGAGTTTCATATCTATTAAATATTTTATTCTCAGAATAAGAGTATGAAGCTCAGGGTTTTGGGTATGTCTTCTGGCTTAACAATAAAAAAAATCAATATTTATTATGGGGAAATAATAAGATAATATCTCTTAATATTTGTACCATTATGTTATAGTATTATATAGTATAGGTATTCTGTTAATCGTTTGACTTACTTTACTGTAATAAATAATGAAACAGGTAATTCCCCTCTGGTATAATGTTCCTCTGATAATTTGTATCGCATCGTCTAATTCTACTGTTTAAAATACGATTTTTGCCAAATATTTGCAATTAATGATGCTGAGGTTTTAATGACAAAGATGCCGTCTCATCGATTTGTTAATATACAACCTAATACGGTTATGAGGGTATTAATATTACAGTATTTCATTTATGAACCATCGTTATCTAAATGCACTTACATAAATTTCTATAATGGTTATTTAGAAATTAATTTCAGCAGTCTAGATGCTCCTAATAGGCGAGCAAGAAATAGTACAGCGCTGTAGCGAGAAAAAAAATAAGAATGGATATCATCAATGACCTCCTTTCGCCAATGGCTTCAATAAACTGCAAATATGGTACGGAAAAATATGAATGTAGATGAATTGTAATATTCGAAAGCACTTGACAAAAAATCGAAAACTTTGAACTGACAAGGGAACCTTGCGAACTGCAAATCGTGGATTCTAATGAAACTTCGCCACATTGTAGACCTCATGGAGTGTTACTCAATGACACTTTCTGTAGCTGGGGAAGTTTAATTTTAAAGGGTGCAATTTTACTTTGAAATCCGCCGAAATTTCGTTTATCCAAAATAAATGATGAGACAGAACAAAAAGTTTCAATGAAGGAATTGCAGCGTTTATGTAGCCTTCTGCTATATTTTGTACCTATCTGGGTCTTTTCTGAGAAAAGGTATTCTTTTCGTTGAACATGATAAAAACCAAAAGTTATAAAATTTTTCATTTAATGCAATCTCTTTTCTCAGAGTACATCTACAAATATTAAAAAAATAAAAGATTTCACATTAGGTATAACTTATGCAATGTATTTTGTATCATTTTATTGAAACTTTGGGCGTGCAAAGTAGACGTAATTTAATAAAACACAGCAGTGTTTGAATGTGAAAACTCAAAGATATTTCTATCATCCTCCAATTTTCATTTCGTTATACCTGTTATAACCTCCTTATGTCAACCAATACTCGTATAAAATGGAACAAAATTCTTATGGTAGGTTTTTATGGATACCTGTAACGTTTGTAAGGTTAGCTGTAAATTTGTAAGCGTGTATTATAGATACTTACAGGCTTGCAAATCGCCCCATAGGTAAACCAAGAGAAAAAAATAAATAAATTATAACGTAAATTCTCTTTCATTTATTTTATTCAATAAAGCCCGATATTTAGAATGTATCCATTTACTACCAAGTTGCAGGGATACTTAAATATTGTTTTCTTGTGCGTGTTTATTTTGTTCTTAAACGTTAATGAATTATGTGGATTGAAATGTGATACTGAATATGACTTATTTATATGTCAATTACGAATATCTAATTTAATTGCCACAACAAATTCTAGTTTATTAAAATACGTTGAATGAAATAGCACCTCCTACATCATTCAAGTATGGTGATCTAACATCTAACTCCTTGACATTTACAATGATATATGCAACAATAAATAGGAAAACAAATAGAAATTCGAATCCGTTAGCCTTAACTGCGAAAAAAAAATGCACTAATATAAACTAAAGCAGGAAATATATTATAATGTTTCAGGATATGAACATTTATCCGTTACCCGTAGATCAAATAGATGGTTGACGCCCACAAAAAAAGTATGCGTAACCTTGCGGTTTAAAAATAAAAATCGTTTTAAATCATATAGCGAAGCACACTTTATATCCGAAGTAGTTTATACAATAGATAAATAGATCTTAAATTCGACAATAAAATACTGTTTAATACAGTTTTAAACAGATCGGAAGAAGAAGAACCACATGTTTGCGTTTTTAAAGGGAACAAAGGAGTTTTTACGAAATAGTGCACGTTATAAAATCTACTATAATACAATAGTCAACCCAAATAAACGACGTCGTGTATTTACTGGGTAGAAATATTTAATACACAATTGAATTTAACAAATGGAACGAGTAAATATATTGACAATGCGGTTATAACGGCATATTTTCCTAAAAGCGTGTATACAGGTGAAATAAATTGAATATTGTGCATTGTATCTCTCTTGTTATGTATTACAGTATGTAATTTTTATATAGTTATTTATAGAAACGTTGTTTACCGACTTTCTATTCTACCGTGTTTCCATTTATTTTATGTCGACCTACGTGGAGGCAATGCGAAATTGTACAGGTTTATGATGTTGAATATGTATTATGTATGTAGTAGTTCTGTGACAAGTTGCTTTTTATATTAAAAATAGATAAAGCAACTAATTAGATGGATTTATAACTTTAAAAATATATTTTATTTGTTCATATGATAAGATCATTATTTTCAAGGAGCTCTTGGAGGAGAATTTTCCTGTGTTATCTTAACGTCTTCATCAAGATACATGTTTAATAGCAGTAGATTGCAACCAATTTCCTGATGATACTTACTGCTGTCAGACTTTTATTGCGACAATTAAATTAGCAATCTTATATTTAAGTAATTTAAGATAAAGTAGATTAAGATTAAACTTCATATATTATCTTACGTAATTGAGGAAATGTATCAGTAAACCTTTTCGCTATTACTGTGCTGTTAGTACCTACAGAATCTTTATAGTTTGTAAACTTTTTTAAAGCTTATGAACGTCAAGCGTTATATTGAGGGTCGCTACCTTTTACGATTACCAATCACGAAATTTCAAATCAAATGCACATAAAACTCGCTGTGTAAATTATTAAAACATATGTATGTTGGCTATTGCAAATAAAACAACTTCCCAGAAAACCTCTGCATCCCATAAAAGTGGTATTTATAGATAGCTGTATTTCGAGGAGATTCATCTGAATAATATTTTTAGAAGGCAATTCAGATGGGGGAATATATAGCAGTCATATTCTTGGACTGTTTATATTATTATGATTTACGACATAGCATGAAAGTAATACAATATATAAGTTTGAGAGGAGAATTCGCTAAATTTTCATCAAACATGCATTATTTCCTTTTATAATCGTGTGCTGGTTAAGCTGGTGTTTATAAAAATGATGCCTTATAACGATTCGTGTAATTACTTATTTAGAACAATTAAGAGAAAAAATTGGCCAATCATAAAAAATTTGCTGCATACAGGATGTTTTCGAATTATATATGATATATATAATTATGCTTATTTTTGAGAACAAGAGGTCAGTGTGAGGATTGAAGAATTCTCAATGGTGACAGATTATGAAGCTTAGCACTTAAAATTTGTTGTGGCATTTGCAATGTGTAATATTAGCATAAGTAAGTGATGTACCATCGACATGGTTCGATTAATCGCCGCAATCACTACGGCACTAGGGTCTATTGTAGAGCGAATGTCATTAAAGTGTATCAACAACTTAAGGCTCCCAATGTAGCTCAGAATCTTATTGAATGAGATCTGTTTCAACTCTACCAGAGAACAGTCAACCATTTCAAAGATCACATACTAGTTTCTCGTGGCGGCAGAAGACGTACGCAACTGTCTTCTCGTCACATACACGACATTTAGTCTCATCATTCTTCCATATGTACCAAACAAAGATAATATTGCAGTACTTTTAATTTACCCAGAAATGATTTTCCTGTTTGGCTATCGCCAAATGTCAGTGTCATGTTATGAATGACTTGCCGAGTGTCTGCTTCTTCATTTCGTTTAATGAGTAAGTATTCAAATATTGAGATTAGGAGTACATCGTTAGTCGTGTTTATCATATATTTAGAATGTTTTTATAACTCCAAATCAGGTTCGAGTAACATTTGTTTTGTGTTTCCTAAGGGTGAGGACTTTCTGACTCTTGGATTGCGACAAAGGTATCTCTGTGTGCACACCCTGGTCTGTTTTGGAGCTGTTTATAAACCAGCAAGTATTCGCTTGCGTCAATGTTTTTTTTTTTGTATCCTCATTTGCCTCATCATGCCCGATGACATTCTCAGCATGCTGTAGAAAATGATTTTTTTCAGCATCTCATTTACCATACAAGGACGAATATATGCCAATTGGTTCGTCACATATGCTAGGGTGGTAGATCCAAATAGTTTCTAATGTTAGTATCGAAGAAAAAGACACTGCTCTCATTCACATGCTTGCTATCATCTGTACGGATATACTCATTTTACTCTAGCCCTTTTCGGTATGCGACAAAGAGGCCGCAACCGTTTCTGCTAGTACAGAGATTTACATTTGCAGCATTTGACTTTTGCAATTTTCCGAAAAAAAGGTCTGAATATAAAACTAATGATCGTAGGTAGGTTTGAATTTCAATCTTCATTTACGCCAAAATTTGGTTCTAATTATAATTCGTGCAATTGATATGGGGCGACGCTATCTACTCCCCAAGAAAAGTAATTTTTTTTGACTGAAAACTTCTTATGGGGAAGCACTCCCGGCCCGCAATTCTTCTGCACACATCTCTCATCGCCATTTTGCAGTGGGTATTCGTACTAATTCGGTACTGTGTGTTCTAGCACCACAACACCGACCAGGAGCACGCTAAGTGCCTCGGAGTCTACAGAGTATGTGAATTAAGTAGAAACCCTGGTACTACCTGGCAGCAATACATCTATTTACAACCACAAGAATTTCCGCACACGTAAAACTTCCAGCAAAATTTCTTTATAACTAATAATGGCAAAACTTTCAAAGAGTTTTTACATAATAAACTTTGAAATTGATTAGTTTGGTTACTCTTCCAAATAGTAAATTACTTTCTGATTTATTGCACATAGTTAGGTAACACAATATCTAAGCTATTTATTTTTCTACAAAACCGTGAATCTACCTTGACAGTCCTTATTAAATGACTAGGTAGTCTTTGGATCTAATCTAAACCTAGTGGTTTATAGGATAGCTAAAACGTTAATTAATTATTCGTAATTATAGTCAGCGCTATGGAAAAAATATGGTAGAAGAAACTGCTTGGCTGTCGACCATTTCTCCAAAATCAATACCTACTTTATTTTGTATGCAAATGTTAGTTGTCAGACTTAAATTATTTCTGAGAATTTTTTTGTTTAAAATAAACTATACTACAATATACTTAAAACACTAGATATTTTTAAAAATATTATCAACAAGAATTATGTTGCAACAATTTATTAACACACAATAGGTAACCAATAATCTTTATCAAGGAATCCTTTATCACTCCATTTGTTTTCTTTTAGATTTCGAACTTCCATAATGAGTAACGTCTCTCTCGAAAGCCAACGTAGGCAGTATATGAATTACTTACACATATATTTATGGCCATGTTATCGAAAACCATTTCTATTCATTGTGCACGAAGAACCATAAATACCAGCTTATTCATTATACAAAGAAACTCGCGTTCACAACACATACACAGGCGCACAATAGAGAGAAAGATATTACCAAAGATATATTGTTGAAGTTTTCTTATCGAAATTAACAAAGCTTAATAACTTAAAGTTTGAGATCGCTATCGACATAAATAACGTGTATTCCGCAAATAGCTGTTTCTCCTTTTACAGGGACAGGGTTGTGCTGTGTTCTCATTCTCATCTCGTCTCCTTTTAGTGTGTCCTCTTCTATCTTTCGGTTTGTTTCGTTAGTTCTTGTCCGATGATAATCGAAATACTCGCAGAAATCTTTGCCTGGTAAAAGAAAAGCAGCTACCACACAACCACCAACACGGCCAGTTAGCAGATATTATTATACGCGTCCATACATACTGCATAGGTTCCACAAGAAGACAGTGAGGAGAGCTCCATTTCACGCATACATGAATGCTCTGTTTATATTTCCTTTTGGTTTGTTGTTTGAATCGAAGATGTGTATAATATATTTGCGAACTCGGTATCCGTCTTCTCTTATGAATTATTTATCCGTAGCCAACATGGC
Organism: Protaetia brevitarsis; assembly: GCA_004143645.1. Taxonomy (NCBI): domain Eukaryota; kingdom Metazoa; phylum Arthropoda; class Insecta; order Coleoptera; family Scarabaeidae; genus Protaetia; species Protaetia brevitarsis. The sequence goes on along the minus strand of RXPK01001388.1, from coordinate 4,900 downwards.
GCATTCGTTCCTTTTCATGTTCCTTTAATATGAACGAAAGGGGGGTTGAAAAATCTCCTCATTGTGTTGTCTCTCAATATTGAGATTTTTTTTCTGTTATTTTATTTTCCAACTGGCACTGCCGCTTTTGAGTTGATTTGGACATGCAAATGAAGGAGACGTTGGCTTGGTATATTTTACGTTCGTCATGTGATATTTATTTGCCCCCGCAGAAATAAAAAGAGGGAGAATATATTAGCGTGTTCCAAGGGGATGAATATATTTTCTTATGCGCAAATATCTACTCCGCGCAAAAAACGCAAATCTTTGATTAAATATCCATTTTGTGTAGTCAAATGAAAAGGTCTATTTTTCTTTTAGGTCTTACATTTATTTTATAACGCAACCAGAAACAATTTTATACTTAACCATCAATTTTAAATAAGCTTGAATTCGTCCTTTAAAAATACTTTTTGTTATTTAGGTCACCCGCTACTTTGCTTCTGTTTTCTCCGTTAAATTGGAATTCGATAAGTATATGTTGGCAAAGCATAAAACATTTTATTTGTTCCGTTTCGTAATGCTAGTTTGAATATTCTAAAAAGTTCTGTGTTCCTAATGGTATTTTCTAATGTACTATTTGCATAAGCATACATCAACCTTAAACAGGCTAATTAAATATGATAATTGGAAAGTAAACAATCACAATAGACGGGAATGAAATGTCAAAGTTGAAGGTGAAACACGCTTTCACGTTTAATTTTCCTTTGGAATGGTATAAGTGTGTTATTACAGCTGTATATATGTGCGCTAATGGTTATAAATGAAAAATTACTAATATTATGGAAATCACATTAAGGCTATTTTCAGTACATAGGCATTTACTCCCTGTCGTGACTCTGATATGAAGATTGCTAATTTCATGTAATGGAAAAGTAAAACAGTTAGCGTTAATACAATTTTATTCAGATGTGTTAATAATTATTTTACCTAATATGCAAAAATTTCACTTCTTATTTTGTAGTTTATAACTAGCTACTATCAAGATGCATGAATGTTGTTTACTTTTTTGAACATGAGCACATATATGTTGAGCCAAATATCGTTACTTACCTAGTTATAAAAGCAAATTCCAGAGCTCTGAATATTTATCATAGACTAATATCGAGCAGAATTCTTGGCAAGCACCTTCGTTAGTTTTTTTTTAGAATGGTATTTTTTTGAGAATCATTTTTATCTATAAACTAGCTTTACTATTTCGGAAAAAGTATGCACCTTTACTAGTTTACCATTAACTTTGCGGATAAATGCTGCATAAGATTTCTGCAAAATGTTTGGCCATCTTTTGAAATCGGTAATTTTGTTCTCAAATTCCCATTTAAGATCTTTGTGAGCGTCAATGTCGTTATTACTGCTTAGTATTTTCAGATTTGGAATTGGGCGTTCGCTGTAAGTATCATAGGACATCGATGCTTTCTGCTAAATGGAAACGGTAGTCCCATGTTATTACTCCACTTGAAAAAATGAGTGAGGCTTTTTAAAGAATATCTATCGCAGTTTCAAAGAAATGTCTCAAACGCATTTAAAACCACAAAAAATCTATATCTTAGATTTTAGGGTTGGGGTGGTCATACGGACCTATTTTACTGCGACCTCTTCAGATCTATTGTGATCCTCTTTGTCCTACAAGGAGTTCTCTAATTTGGCCCTCTCAATTAGTTTAGATAGATATTTTTGAGAGCGCCTCCTTTATGTAGCTGTTATCTGTGGGGTTGTCCACACCCAGTACTAGAAATCTTGTCTTCGTCAGGCTATCGCATTGGCACAGCATGTGAACTGGTATTTTTTCTTCTTTTCGCAGAATTTGCAGATAACATGCATAGGTATGTCCATTTAAATTAGATTAGATTAGGGTTGGGTGGCCTATGGATCTGTTTCACCGCGATCTATTGATCTATTGTTATCCCTTTTTTCCTAGAAGACGCTCTTTAATTAGGCCTATCATCATAATTGAAAGCGATTTCTTTGTGTAGTTTCTAGCTGTGGGGTTCCCCATGCCCATTACTAGAAACTTTGTCCTAGCCAGGCCCTCACATTGGCACAGCACATGAACTGGTGTTTCTTCCTCCTCCTGGCAGAATTTGCAAGTAGCATCATCTACCAGGCCTATGTTGCACATATGCCTATTCAGTCTACAGTAACTAGTCGATAAACCTACTATCATTTTGACAGTCTTCCTATATTTATTCAGTAGATCTTTAGTAAATTCAGGCCTCTGTTTCTTTAGAAGCTCTTGTGGCCGTCTCTGTTCCAGTGATTTTTGCCACCATTCTCTGGGTTGATTAATATTCATTGAGGGATTTTTAATTTGAGATTTGGTAATGCCAAAAGAACGGCCAGTTCCAACGAATGACCTTCACACACCTTGTCAAGTCCCCCGACCGCCGTTTCATTTCTCCTCACGCCCGAATGGCTAAGACCCAATAGTAATTCCCTTTTGGGGACCCACCTCATTTAACGTGCTTACACAGCTAAATTTATTCTCTAGCTTGGGATTGAGTTTGCACAAAAGGCGTAATTTGTCGTAAAATGCAGTGATAGATGATTTAGGGTGCTTACACAGTCCTACACCCAATCTATTCTCTAGCTTTGGATTGAGTTTGTACAAAAAGCGTAGTTTGTCGTAACATACAGTGATAAGAAATGGAATTGCCATTATATTTTTTTGAGTGCCCAACCAATAAAACCTGATCTACTTGTAATCCCGTTGGTTTTATTCTTGTAATTCTTGAAATAGACTTGTGTAATAACTATAGATGATAATCCCAGTCCAAGATAATCATCTGTGGTTATTAGATAATAATAATACCAATAATAATAAAGCATTAACTAGCCCCAACATCTTATCCCCTGGTGCATCTGGATAAAGGAAAAATTGTCAATATTTTATTTAATCAAGATTACAAAAATGGTCGACCGCATCGTCTGCAACACTTCAACCTTCTGCGACAATCAGATATAATATCTTCGGACAGGTTGATATTTCCTTCGAAGACCTCGAGAGAAAATTTATGGACACATTCTGAGCTACCTTAAGGGTCTGAAGGTATTTGATGAAGTCTACTCTGCAGTAGATGACACGATTAATTACAGAATACTAAGTAATAATATAACGTCTCACGGTTAATCCACAGCTAAGTTACAAAATTCTTCAGCCGTTAACTGATATTGGTTTCACACAGTCATTTCTTCTCAAACTGTTCTTCTTTTATTCTCAACCACGACATTACTCCAACAAATCTTCTTTACTGTGGCTGCATCTGCGACTGGTTTTATGAATGTATTGGAATTTATTGTAGGGAATGTAATAAATAAGCTAATAGTTTTTAGTGTTTCGATATGAATTGCAAAAAATAAATCAGCTTTTGTTGAATGTTGGTCTATAATAATATTCTCACATTAATTATAAACCAGCACAACTGTTGATAGTACTTCATGGGTATTCATCCTTTTACCAAGTTTATCTTCTTTGGACATTTTAATTAGTACTATATCTCATATTTCCATCGTATTCGCTTAACGTTAATGCAGTACTAAGCAACCCCCGCCCTTTATCTCTTCTATTTCCAGCGGATCATCTGCATCCCGACCTTTCGTTTATCATGGGAAAATAATAAATTACGTGACCATTGACCTCTAATCGTGTCGACATGTTGTTATTCCACCAGTGGGAGGGGAAAGGACCCAACCCGTTTCCCCTCCGTCGATGCTTTTTTTTCGTTTTCTCTCCTTCTTCCCAAACACCGATGTTCTCCTCTCCGTACGGCTACGTTTTATTTTAGATAATTATATAGTCTCAGCTATAGTATTGCATCATCAATCAACTCGATAATGATATTGCCCCTTTTCGGTCTCTTTCTGGCATTGTTTCTAGGGCGTCGTTTTCTTTCTCCATTCCTCGCTCCCCCTTCCTCTTTATAATTTATTTAAATAGTTTATTATCCGATTTCACATCCATTATCATTCTTTATTGTTTCTATTTTGTTTCGCCTGGGAGAATGGTTTTCAACAAAATGAATAAATACGTGGATTGCAATGAAAACAGTAAAAACAAATATATTCAACGATATCAACAATAGAGCGACTCTCGCAGCATGGGAAAATAGATCATAGTAACAAATTTTATACGTGTGCATTTATATCTATACAGGATTATCTACTTCACTTAAACGAATTAATGGCTATTAAAGTAGTAATTAAAATCGCGTTACACGTTTTGCCTCTTTTTAATTTAAAATAACAACAGTTTATTGCGAAACAAGTAGAAAACGAGCACTAACATAGATAAGGGGAATCCAAAAATAGTGTCCAATTAACTCTATCATTTCTTAACCTACATTCTAATTTAACGAGACAAATGCATTATTTATACGCTATTTGACCTAAAACGGATAGCGCTAATTCTTCTGTTGGTATTTTGTGTTGTTAATAAGATATGTGTACAAACATGTATTTTATTTGAACAAGGAATGACATGACCCCCTTTCCAACCGACGTCGACGGCAAAAATATTGAATTATATCTCCAATTACGCTCTTAATATATATATATATATATATATTTACATTTATTTATACGTGTTTACAACGCCTTCAATATTTAAATTTCCATAATATTACACTTATATACATCGCAATATACATACTTTAATGTTATTTATATGTATAACTTGATGTCTTTGATTCATTGGTAAAAGTAATTTATAACTCAAGATTTTATGAATACTCTTTCACTTATTAAATTAAGCAATTTTATGTCATCAGAAAACGATTCACACAAAAGTTTAATATTCTTGGCATTAAAAGCATTTATTAGGGCCGGTTTCATAATAAATGTGACTTTAGCACTTTAACAAAAGTCT